>DWIY01000295.1:0-14569 GCA_018248615.1 Erynnis brizo brizo
GTGTGAATGAAAGTGACAGTTTTCATACTATTTGACACCCGACCACGTGGTGTGGTAGTGGTGTGGTTGCGGTCGTGCTGTGGTTGTGGTTACGTCTGAACAGACCCTTATATAAAAAGGTTTTCTAATCAATTTGAGAAAGACGTCAGTGTCTTTGTGCTACAGAGACAACCTTTCAGTAACTCTCTTAAAAACTAAAACAAAACTAATTAAAATAATCGTCAAGTAACAGGCAATTCGTTTATTAAAAGTCTAAAAAGGCAGGCATAAACAGCGACGATTTAATATGGTCATAATTTCAAGCCCGTCATGCTTTCTTGCTAAAACTTCGAAATTACGAATATATCTCTTAACTTTTGCCGCTCGGTTCTACAGAAAACACGGTGTAAAACAAACAAGCGACCCCAGAATTTGCACTCGTTTTAACTTATTCCTAAAGTCTGAAACAATTTTTCATAATAACCTTGTTTGTCCCAAAACGGGGGAATTGGAACAAAAGTGTTATTCAAACAACTTAACCACAGTATAAAGATTATACAGTAATGTGTCTTCATACAAACGGTCGGAACGCGAATCATGTGCGCGTCGCGTTCGGTAAACGTTTTACACAAACTGACGCGGATACGACGTCAGTGAAAGAGTTTAATTAAACTTTATATTCTAATGCGGATTTTTATGCTATTAAATTTAGTGTATGCGCTAATATTAGTCACTATCAAATTAGTAAAAAAAAATTTAAATTAAAATTAAGAATTCAAACGCACAACATGTACTTTTATTGAACACTTATTATTTCATAATATTACAAAACATAATATTACAAAATTACAAATTTACAAATCATAATATTACAAAACATAATATTTACAAATCACAAAACTAGATACATACCTACTCAAGTCGGATATTGAGTTGGTAAATAAATAATCGTCGTCGCGTAACAACGAACCGCGCGGCTGTAAGAATTTTTTCAAAGACAGCCGAGTCACATTACTGTATAAGTATACTGTGACTGAACTTGTTTACATTGTGAGGAGATTAGGCCGCGTAAAAAGAAAGCCCATGATCCGTCCCGCTCAATTCGACCATACACTTCGTCACACTTCCTTGCCGCGTCATCACTTCCGCCCGTTGAGTGATTAACTGCGAGGGCTCAAGGGCTGCGGTAAGCCGGTAGATTTCTATAATTATGTAAGCCAATTGTCAGTAACCTATTAAATGAACCACTGAATGTACACCTTAGTCCACCACGCTGGCCTAATGCGGGTTATTTGAAGTCCTCACATGCCTTTGAGAACATTTTTTGTGAATTCTCAGGCATTCAGGTTTCGTCGTGATGCTTCCTTCGCCGTAACATAATTATATTAAATTTTATAAATTGTGATGTTCAATTTTATAAAGCACACATAACTTCTTTTTATATGTTTAAAGACTTTCTAAGTGTAAACCATTGATGTTAGTTTCCAGCAGAGCTGTGCTAAGAAAGGCTAGGTAAATGAAGCAATTCTATTGGTTGTTCAAAAACATCCCTCGCTACGCATCCTGGCACATCTCTGGTGGAAACGCAGCCTTATACACCTAGACTTCCTGCATGCAGGTCGACGAAACGTCACGAATCATAATGGTCGGCTTTGCTGATGGAATAATGCGAACTTTGTTACTTCATCCTGAGCGGATCCAATCACAAGCAACCCTCGTTGAAGTACGGGTTCATTCAGCTCTTACCATTCACAGCGAGGACTCTGTCAACGCTGACGTTATGGATCTCATATCGGTTTGTTTTGTTAATACTTTTAAATTGTCAACATATACTTATAAGAAACAGTGTACGAATCTGTATATGTATAATAGTATAGTATACTCGTACAGGTGTATAATAAACAAATTAATTTTGATTTAAACATTACCTATGGATGGATGGACTTAAGATATGGACCACAAGTAGACGCTTCATGTACCTATAAGCGACAGTAACCGTTGCTAAAATAAGTTTTCTAATTGTTAAAAAGCTTTATTTAATTTAATTTTATCTTTTTGTAGTTGCTAAAACCCCATTCGAAGTCATTAACTCAAATGACGATCAACGAGCAACGAACGTTATTGGTTACTTGCGGAGCTGATACTACGATATTTATGTATCGCCTAATACTAAGTACGCCCTTCAGTTTGCAAAGGCTAGGATTTATCGAAACACCAAATAACATATCTTTCATGACGTGGAAGCCAGGAGAGGTAAGCAATGTTCCTAATACATTTTTAAGTTTTCAAATAAAATAATCTAGTGATCTCTGGTAAAAAATTAAGAAAGAAGAACGTGTACTTAGTTAATTAAGTAAAGAAACACTATTTTAACACATTATACTTTTGAATAGGAACATGTCCTTTTATTATGTGGGCAAGTCGGATTTATTATGGAAGCGGTTTTACCAGATGTTCCGCCCAAAGACTACAGTGAAATCACGACATTCAAACAAGAATTTGTATCTTATAAAGAAACACTTGTGAAGAAACATTTGTGAGTTTACCATTAAAATAGAATAATCTGAAATTAGATACTGTATAAAAAATGTACTACTTAACATTAATAAACAATTCAATTCTAGTTAAAATTTACATCATAAACTCTGCCTTTCCCAAAAGAAACCAATAACTTCACAATAACGTAATACTTTAAAATAATAAGAAATACAACAACCGATCAAGATTACCACGAGCGTTAATCTAAGTTACTGGCAAAGCTTAAATTATTTTAGCATGCGTCATCGTCCGTTTCCTACTGAAGAAGACTTGGCCAGCATAGATGAAGAAGCTCTCAAGGCCAAGGAAGAAGCTGAAAAAGAAAAAGATGAAGATGAAGAAGAAGAGTGGCTTGGGGAGATACAACTAAGTATAAATATCAATTCTTAAGAAAAAATACTATTTATTATACAATAATTGCTATATTGTTTATTTTTACACACAATGGTACATATTTGAGTAGCAAACATGCATACAGACCTCCTAGAACCTAAAGACACCCATATTTATACTTAATTGGATAGAAATCCTATCTGTGATCGTGTATTGCTTCTTATTAGTTCTCATGAGGACTGGTTGGTCGCCTCAAATAAAGTATCCCTAACAGAGTGCGGTATCACGTCATCAAATAACAAAATGTAAGTACTAGAAATTATTATTATTTTGATAATAATTATGCCAATATTGCATAATTTTGAAATGTGAAATACAATTAAAGTGGAAAGCGACAGTATGCTGGGCACAACTATTACCTGGGCGGAGTACTGTGAAGAGGGTGTATGGGTGGTCCAACGCGGCACTGGAGCTATCCTCCTGATTAAACCCGGACAGAACAAGATCTTCAAGTACGGGCCTTTCCCTGGCGCCTGGTGCGATGACATCACCACACTTCAGTTTGTGTAAGTCTGCTCGCGTTTATAGCTCTACTAGAAAGAAAAACCTTTGATTCAGGCGCCACAATCACCTTTGATGTGGCCACACCAATATATCTGTCTTCTATAACGTTCTCGGAGTTTTTTCATGCTCATTAGCTCAAGAACATGACACTGTCGTTATTCATATTATTGCCAGTAAAAGAAATTATAGTTAATTTTTCAGTCGGACTTTAATTAGAAAGCGACAAATGATTAAGCTGAAAAAACTGGACTTACCTAATTAAAAGAAAGAACATTATTGATAACTGATTATTGCCCATTCAGTATCTTGTATTGACAGAACTAGAAAGCGAATATTCCTATCATTAAACCGAAAGTGATATAGAAAAACAATTATTATCTTTTATATGCAACAGATGTGAAGGTCGATATCTAATAATTGGGACTAACACAGGCTACATAAGAGTAGTCCGAATGCCAACTGAGGAGGAAGACACACCAGAACAACATTACATGGTATGGATGATGGCACAACAGAAACTCCTTAAAAAGCTCAAAGGAAGACGCTTGGCTAAAGAGGAAGTAAGTAATTAAGAACTGAAAAAAAAGTTAAGTTTTTAAAAAGAAGAGATAATTGCTGAGAGTCTCGATCAACAAATAAGTTTACGGAGCCGTCTTGTCAAATAGAAACGAGACATAATATTTTGCTGATACTCTAGCTGATTCATAGTCATACATTATGAATTTGGTGGCTTTGATAAGTTGAACACGAATAATTAATTAGCATTGTGTGTTTTATTTATACAGACGCAGCCCACGCCTCGTTTGGACTTTCTAGACAATTACTATCTTCCTATGCACGACCATTACACTGGCGCCATTACTTGCTTTCAGTTCAGCGCAGACGGGAAGTAAGATTTTTTTAATTTATGGACCTAAATAATAGATACATACCTAAGCTACAAAAATATAATATTTCAAAAATATAAATATTATTTAACATTGACCCTGTTCATAAACGGCTTTCAGACGATTTTACACTTGTGGTGCTGACGGTAATATATTCTCTTACGTCATCAACTTCACTGAACCTTTGATTGCAAGGCCCCGTATTCCTACGCGATTAGAACTTCCAGTAAGTAAATAATAATGAAAGAATTTAAAATGTTGTTTATTAGATTGTTTAAATAACTGATATGAATCAATTTATTTTAGAGGGTAGAGAAAATGCGAGAACCAAGTACTCTCGACGGGGAACTCATGTCCCACGAGGAGCTAAAACAGAAAGAAGAATATGACAAGATGATGGCTATAGCAAATGGTCACAAAAAGAAAGTTCGTGATCAACTGGCTGAACTTACTGCTGAATACAGCAAGCTGATCAAAGCGTAAGTTAATTTGTTACCCCTTGTCCTAACTGCCATTGGCCATGTCGCTCGCAACAAGTTGCTCGTACGACATCGTCATTCCGTTTTTTCGCTCCATTCAGAGATTATTTTGAGAGTTGAGACTATGTTTAAATTGTTTCTGGTTGGTTGGTCGGTCGGATCGACAGCCAATTAAGACAAGACCAAAGTGTAGCTTTGAGAAGCACTTAACACTTGTGAGTAAAACTCTAAAACACAATATTTTTGTATCAGAAATCGTGCCCTTCCGGTTTCTCAACAAATCGACGTCACGCTCGACCCTAGACCACTAGAAGTACAGGAAAGGGAGCTGGATGATGCCAAAGCATTAACAAAGCGCAAGTTAGCACACCAACTTGAGGCGTCAGACTTAGCTCTTTACAAAATGCATTCCAGAAACATCATACAGTTGGATGTGTTTCCATTTACTCTAAAAGCTATAAGGTATTCTCTCTTAATCTCCTTCTTTAGTCTTGTATACCTAAATAATGCTTTATTTGAAATGCTAGTTTATTGCATTGTCAAAATATGCTTCGTATTTAAACCCCTAAAATAGTAAATTATTTTTTAACGACACAGGGATCCAGAAGTTATGATAAGACCTTTTAGACAGAAGAATCTTTCGAAAGATTTTGACAATCAACTGCAAGAAGTCTATCAGAAGATGGCCGAGGCGGCATTACGTGGAAGGTTAGTCCATTTTCTACGTGAAAAACGGTTGCAATAACTAACGTTTTACGTTCAAATTCTAATCCCTCGATGGTTTTACATGCTGCTATTAGAAATATAAATTTATTGGGACTTGCTGATGCAGAACTTAGGTGAGTATCAAACAGATTTTTGTCATTTTAATATCTACAGGCGTTTTCATATGACTTCGAACTTAAGTCTATGATCCCCGCAAATTTCTAATACCTACGCCTGGGTGCTGTTTTGATGACGTTCTCTGACGACCAGCGCTGCCTATTTTATTCTTCCTAACAATAATATTTATCCACTTGGATATAGCCAATATGACATTTTTTATAAGCCCTACTTTTTTCTGATATCATAATAACGTTAATGTGACAAGGTTCTAGCGCACTAGCGATCTGCGGGGGTTATAACGTATTTATCTTATTAACAGGCGACAGGAGTCTACAACTCGAAAGGCGCAAGCGAAGAAAGCATCGTTTGGTCCACCTCGTATCGCCTCCTTCTTACTCGGCTTACCACCTCATCCGCCTCATCCACTTAAGAAAGCCATCCGAAACTACCACCTTCGATTGAATAGACACCACATACAATTCATAGAAGTAAGACGATTTAAACAAAAAGTCTTACGATTATTTATAGCAAATAATTTGATTTACAAAATTTTTCGTTCTTGCATTAGGGTGCAGCATTTTTAGGTATTTAACTTGTCTTGCAATCATCAATTCAACAATTATGTACTTATAATATACTGTTTATGTAACGGAACTGTCTTCATTAATAATGTTTAAAGTTAAACTAGAGCCAGTTTCACTGTTTTTTGATGAAGTTATAAATATTAATTATCAAACAGATAACATTGTCAAATATGTAAAAACTGCTGAAGCTCTTTCCTTTAAGACTTCCTTATCAACTCCCAAGTAAATCTATTTAAGATCCGTGGAACAGTAAATGTTGATCTGGTAGAGAAGTTCTATACATGGCTATCAGGAATTTTATAACTAGGTAGTGAAAACCGCAATTTAAGGAGTGTTTATACCCGAATTTATTTCCAGTGGCAAGAACATTTATCACGTAAACCGGACCCAAACGCATTGCCGCCAGGTGCTGCTGAAGCCCTAAAAGAAGCAGAGGCGACAATTGGAAACCGATTACTCAAAACTCAACCAGATTACGTCGCTCCTCCCGGACACAATACGCAGTTGCGTGTGTGCCTTACTAGAAAGGAGGTAGATATACTTATTACTTTTGTTTAAGATTATAAGCATATGGAAACCATCGTCTTCCTATAAAGATTTTGAAATAAATATTGATAAGTATCATAAAAATAAACTATTATGCTTAAATGTTTTTTTGATTCTGGATTTAAATTTTCATAGATTTACGATAATAAGCACGAATTTAACGAGAAAGTGTTAAAATTACGCGAGCACAAGGTACAGTTGGTCGCCCAGATGAAGCAAATCGGTGAAAGATTGGCAGAAATTCGCGTGGAAATACCACAAAAGATGGCAAAGCATCCTCCGCCAATACCACAAATTGACGACGATTTAGAATTTCCTGAAAAAAATCTTGAGGTAAGCTTAACTTGAAGTAAAAACTATAATTTTAGTTAAAGATACATTTTTTAAACATTCTAATAAGGGTACGAAAACACGGCTACTTTCTTAAATCCGTCATCAGTCCAGCGCCTTTGTTGCTGTGTTCTCGGTGTTTTTCTCTTCATAGCTTCCAACCGGGTGCAACATGATCTTTAGTTCAAGACATCATTTCCAATTCAATGTGGGCTGCATTTATATTTACACATCATGTTCACTTCCGTTTTGATATTTTAAAAAATGATATCCACTATTTTTTTCCCCTAGCCATACAATTCTCTGTTTATCTCCGAGTAGGTACATTAACGGTAATCTCATCAGAATTTTCTCTAATCCACATCTTTTGGTGGTTTCCTTGATTTCCGTGGTGAAACTCAGGTTCTTGCACCATAAAGATGCACTTCTCAAATATTGCTCTATGTTCCATAGAAATTTGAAAGCAAAGGCCAGTTTTTTTCGTAATCTTATACGTTTTTGATGTTATATGGTCGTTCGATTAATAGATTTTGCGATTTGCTTTAGGTAAAGCCCCAAGTAGTGCGTAGTACGCCTAGAACTACTAAGGTCAAGAAGCCAGAAAACCGGAAGACTACCATGTTGCCACAAGCAAGAGTTCTACCGCCACGCGTCGCTAGATTTGTGCCAATCACAGGTTTTAAATTAAAATATTTTAACCAAATTAGGTAAATTTTCATACTTAAGTAAATACTTGCTACGAAGTAACGTGGATTCCTCTCTCTCTCTCTTGCCATTTAAGTCGAAGTTTCATATATCAACTCCGTGGTGATATTATTAAATTCCTTAATATTATAACCTTGTTGTTGGAAATGTTTATGTATCTAGGTATATTATATAATATAGTTCGATGATGCACAGAAACCCGTCCATTGGCCGCTTCGTGGGACCTCCTCAGAAACAAACCAGACCAAGAGCCTTCATCTATAGAAATAGAAATTAGAGAGAGGAGAATTGAAAGGTAATGTTCAAAATCACACTAGACTGGAACTCTTTTTTTGTTATTATTTCACATCAAATTTTAATTTCGCAGGCACCTTTATGAACAAGACATGTTGCTTGCTGACGCTGAAATCTCAGTTCAAAAGTTTGATTCCCGTCTGAGACAACTGCAACGAGAACGTATAAGAGTTCAGGTAAATGATGGCCCACCTACATAAATGAAATTTCCATGCCTTTATGTAATTTAATTCCATGTTCTTCCATTTCAAACCTGACCAGGGTCTTTAAGCAAAGAGTTGGTAAAGGAAATTAGTTAAAAATTATTGTGCACCAAGGCAAGGACAAGGTGTGCAAAAACTCCGGTGTGACTATAAGTTTCCAATACTCATTATTTTTGTTTAGGAAAAGAACCAGCTACTGGAACTTCATCATTATCAGCTGCACAGAGAAATGAATGTACTTAATCGATTTGAGGCCCACGAAGACCGACTTGCAGAAAGGGTGTATTCTAAATTAATGCAGGTATGGTATAAAGAATGCATAGGACACTAAATACCTAAGTGCGTTAATTTAACTATCCATGCGATCATTTTGGTTCATGACGTGCCTATAACATGAATATAATATTTGCGATATAACTAAAATTTATGAAAAGAATATTTTTGTAGGAGCGTGTCAGACACGTGCCGAGGCAGACAGAAAATATTTTTTCTTATAATTTCACAGTCGTCGCGAACGGAGCGTGTCCGCGAGATACGAGAGGCACCGGTTTGCTCTGTGCCGGCGAGCGTTAGGTTCATTTTTGTCCGGTTCAACCACAGATATAAGAACATTACTTGAAGGGTTCTACCTGGTTTTCTAACGGTGTCGGTGGTATGCATACTTTAATCTGTACCGTGTCGGCCACGTCACGTGCCGGAATTGCTACGTGCTGGTAGAGCGTTATGAGAATAAAAGTTTATCAAGATACATAATATGATAATATTGTTTACTGAAAACATTTGCCCAATACCAGGTACGTGGAGTACAAGATCAGATTGCGGACTGTGAGCACAGAATTGTGGAACACCAAAACGAAAAAAATGAACTCGACATGGCGTGCCAGGACCTCCAGCGGCAATTCAAACGTCTGGTGCAAGACAACAAGTTTGCAGACTTTCTGCGCAGGATATTCAAGAAGAAGTATCGTCCACCACGAGATCGCGATGAAGACGGTATAGTCTATCCGACTTGATTGTTTTGCCATAATGGGATACTTTCCATTGGTAGGAGTAAAAATGAAAAATATAAACGATTTTGAACTGCGGTTCCTCTAGCTAGCTTGTCAAGTCACAATCGTTTAAATGAGAAAACAATTTTATAAAATATAGCTTCCTTAAAAGAGTGTTCAAAGGAATTTGGAATATAAATAAATACCTACTATTCCTCATAATATATCATCGTAGCCTGTTTTTTTATTCGTATTATTCAATTGATTTGAATCATAATTTATTGTATTAGACGTCACTTTGCGGCAATCCATTGTTATTTTATTTGTATTCATTTTTGCAACAATTCCCACATGTGGAACGTGTTTCGGTATGGACCCACCACTCGAATCTCCCTAATAATAACATTTCAAACATTTTGTCAAAAATGGCATAAAGTTTGATTGATTTAAGAATCATCGGAATCTGAGTCGTCGTCTTCGAGCAGCGAGGAAGAGGATGAGGGCAGTCTGGACAGCAGAGATATTGGGCCCATACGCTTGGACCCAAATATATGCCCGGAAGGCTGCGATGTTGATATTTATAACAAAACTTATGACCTAAGAAACACTCGGTAAGTTATCAAAATGAAAATCTTATACTAAGTACATATTATTAAAATTACGATTTAGTCTGAAATTACCCGAAGAAGGCAGCGGTAACTGTTTTACTCAAAGGGCCTAGGACCGGGCGTAGTGGCGTTGGTCAGGGGAGGCCCATGTCCAACTGTGGACGAAGAACGGCTGAAAAGAAGAAGATTGAAATTAATTACATTCAATTACTTAATCATTTTAATTCACAGACATAAACATGAACAAGAAATGCTTGAAAAAGATCACCTCGTAGATCTCTTACGTAAAGACATCGATGCGCACAATAAGGTGAAGCGCAAGTTTTCAATACAGTTGGAGCAGCGGAAGAACGAACTAAGAGAATTTATGGTACTTACTCATAAATTGAATTAATTATCCACTTCAAAACTTTTATACCATTGTCTGAATTTTAACATTGAAATCAAACCATTGGACCACGGGCACGACCTAGCAAGCGTAATGTGGTAGGAGGACACTCCTTAGACATTCGCAAATAGTAAAATGAAATGTAATTTTTCAATGTATAGTACATAGAGCTTTTTATATGTCTGCATTTTAAAAACGAACAAATACTTTTGTTAGTATGTCAGCGGCCAAGTCTTATAGAAACTGACAAAGCAGATGAAAACCAGGAACATCCTAATGCTTTCACTTCTACCTCTAAAATTGCATATCTCGAATTTGTAGATGGAAAAACAAAGTTGCATGAACGAGGTGGACCAAGTGGTAATACTGCGCTACGACCAGATTAGGGCCGCCGCCATCCTTGGGTGCACCGGCCCTGAAGGATTGTCCCAGACTGTTGTGTTCCCGGAGAAAATGTTAGCCAAATTGAGAGCGCGAGTCCTAGAGATCCAGGAGGAAATTAAACAACAGAAACAAAGACAAAAGTAGGTACCGTTTTCATTCAGTTTATTTTACACGCGATTTCGCTTAGGAATATTCAGTTTAGGAAGAAAGTTTAGTACCTACCTACTATAAAAATTGTTTATACAACGAATGAATCAACTGTTCGTAATTGTTTAATACTTAACAACCTTACTAGGAAACCTTCTATGATTTTCTCAATATTAAATACGGTTAAGGCAATGCAAGCCCCTACGGCGGGATTATAACTGGAAGACCATAGCAAGATTGTAGGCCCACAGCTGGAAATGGATAACCATAAAACTATTTGACATTTTCAGGATAAATCGCACTCATCTGTTCCGTATGAACATAGACCTTAAAGCGATGGAAGCCCAAGCGCAAGAGCTCCGGGCTCAGATGAGGGACGTGTTGACGCGCAAGCTGGGGCGCCCACGGCGTGCCGATAAGACGTTGGACGACCTGCTGCGGCAACTGGCCCGCAGACACAAGTTTGCGGCCGCACAACATACTGTGCCGCAGCTGCTCAATCAGGTTCGAGACTGGCAGGTAAGAAACGAGAGAAAGGGGCTATACAAGTAGGGGTCGCAGTTGGCAAGATCTCGTTCTTGGAGCTTGACCCACCTATACAGCAAATGACAGCAATTCAGGTAAGTAAGTCTGAGTCACAAGGGCGATGGTCTTGGTCCATTATAAACGCTGCGCAGAAGGGAACTTTAGGGAACCGGTGCGTCAAAGCTATGGAAGCCCAAGGCCAGGAGCACCGGCACAACCGGGCTCAGATAAAAAATTAGATATATTCCAGAAGCTGCGGTATCCCCTGGCGTCTCTTGCCTGTCGTTTTATTTCGCTTGTCGTAAAAGGATTTTTGATTTTGGAAAAAAAGGACAAAAATTTATTTGATTAGATTCAATTAAATTCTCCAGATTCAGTTAGGTGCCATGGTTCAGTAACAGTATAATATATCTTGCTTGTAATTCTTTACAGAAACGTTATAGCGAATTAGAGAAGAAGTATTTGAGTGTGCTTGATCGGTATTCCGATAGACTGCGCCTTGCCGCAGCGCTGCAAGCTGATGTTCTGCCGCAAAAAGTAATGTTTTATAGCTTTAATATGCTGAAAGGAGATTGAAACTTAATAGTAGGTACCTACTGACAATATTGAACAATTTTCAGTCTCCAAAAGACCCATCGAAGATGGCTGGAACATATGAACCAGAACAATACCAAAGAGATGTTGTGCGTTTACGAATAGTGAGGTCACAACAGATGCAGCAGATTAAGGTAATCGTTTGGAACAGAGGAGATGATAAATATAAGTTCGTCAGAAGTCTTAAAAAATGATATTTTTATTGAATTCTAATTCTTTATGCCTTTGCACTTTGTGCTAAATTTACAAATCAGAAATTATGGAAGGTACGAGTTTAATTATGCTTTTGAGTTTTAAAAAATGTGACAATCACCGCATGCTTTGATATGATTAAACGTGTAATTTTTCTATTACGAGTATTTCTGCTTCGAAATAATGATCGGTTTAGTTAGGCTGTTAATGTACCTAACATTGCTTTGATATGACAAACAGGCTCTACAAGAAGAAATCACAGGTCTACGATTAAAGCCGCTGTCACAAATATCAGCACCATCGATTCCTTCGCCGCCAGAATCTGACCAGTCTCAGATTTACCTCTCAATGCTTCCCCAATCATCGAGACCGCAAAGGAAGAAATATTTTCCTATGTATGTATACTGTAGATGCAAGATTTTGTTTGTTTGGATGTTTGTTACTCTTTCCCTTAGAACGGATTTGATGAATATAACAGTTGACCTAAATTACGAGTAGGATACATTTTAATTTCTATCTTAATAACATTTTTTGTGCGAAATGGCAAGCAAGCAACCAACAGGGGGCCTACCTACCTGATGGTAAGTAGGACATTCCCAACACTCAGGAGGTGGCTTCTTCTGAAAGACCTCAAATCATCAATTCATCATCCTTCGAAATTCACTTCTCAAAGAACCCCAATATTATGGTTATGTTTAGTAGTTTTAGAAAAACTTACCATTTCATAGAACTCCGCTGGGCTCGACAGTGAAGCTGGTGTACGATATCAACATTATGAAGCTGTTGTACGACTGTCTGGATGCCATGCGTGTGACGCGCGACGACGCTGAACTACTACTGAGAGAGCTCACTGCCGAGTTACCTGACGTCATATCTGGGTAAGAACTATAGATCATTTAGGTACACAGAGGCGTATGCACACTAGATACCCATGCGTGTGTGTGGAAACGCACCCTAAGGGTGCGTTTCCACTAAAGATGTGCGAGGATGCGTAGCGAGGGATGCGTTTTTGAAGAACCAATAGAATTGCTTCATTTAGGTACCTAACCTCGCTCCGCTAAGTCGTTTCCACCAGAGCTGTGCTAAGCGAGGCTAGGTAAATGAAGCAATTCTATTGGTTCTTCAAAAAATCCCTCGCTACGCATCCTCGCACATCTCTGGTGGAAACGCAGCCTTAAGGTGTTGTTGACTTTGACTTTCTGGCAAGTTCAAAAAAGGCCAGAATTAGAACATATTTAAATCACTAACGGTTAAATACTGAACTTAAGTACCTATTAAAATGAGATAAGCGATAAGTATTACTAGATTTAACTTGATAATCATTGGCCTTTTAAATGTTTTTTTTTTCTAAGACTTTTTTCTTTCTAAGCTTCTTATATTTCAAGGTCAACGGGAAGCCTGTGTAATTTACTTCTTATATTTTCCCGATATCAACATTTCTTTTGGCTGCGTTGGATCCGAAAGTCTAAAGTTAATATTATCTTCAAATACTTTTTAGTCTGGTTTAAAATGTAAAAAATTATGATTAACATAAAATCTAGGCAGGTAAATAAACTAACTTTTACACTTTTAAACCCGCATTGCAGATCTAGTAGTGTTTGTTTTGCAATCTCAGAATTGTTCTGAATTGCTTTAACCTTGCTTGAAAAAATGTAGATCCGACCATATACAGGGTCATTAATTGGTTAATCACACCGGACGAATACTGAAGATAGTGTTCATGATGACGGCACTGTAAACTTATTTGTGGCAAACACTGTACCATTAAAATCACGCGAATTAATCCCTAAGCCATAATCCATCTTGGGTTGTTATGCTCCAAAAATAAGCAAACATCTCTCACCTGTACCACATCCACACGACACTACACTATACCGCAGTTTCCTTCACACGCTGAACAAAATTGAATGCAACAGCCCTAATTGGTCGTCACTTGACTCGTTCAACAGCCACTCCGACTGCGGATCCCGGATCTGTGGCAGGTAAAGGGAATTTTGCGTTTCGACTCAGAGCAAAGTTATATAAGGAAGTCACGGAATGACGTTTGACAAGCCACTCAGGACGACGAAGAGGTCGTTACATCAACGCTGCGCTATTTTTCATACAACATCCCAACGTTTTCATCAAGTTGGTACTACTCGTATAACCTAAATTGGAAAACTACCAAGATGAAGAATAAAGTCTAGTCTTGTTCCAAGTCTTCTAAAAACGTCTAACAAAAATAAAACAGTTCGTATTTCATCAGGAACTAAAACCTCAAAAGCGTCCATCAATCGTCATAAGACGACATACCCCCGAAATCTTAACTAGTTTTAGACCGTGTATCCACCGCCGCCGTCGCCGGACCGACAACGAGAACGAGTTTATTTCGGAGCGATTTCAAGATCACGTGACGGCGATCGTTTGTCCACCGCGACCGATCTCGCTGGTTTAGTTAGTTCCAGCTGTTTTATCATAAGACAAAATAATAACCGT
>DWIY01000296.1:0-14564 GCA_018248615.1 Erynnis brizo brizo
CCCTTAGGGATGCGCCCACATGATAAATTGGATAGCGATATTATTTATCAAACGTATTGTCGATTTTTATTAGTGTCGGAATTATGAATTTAGAGAGCGGGATTTGGACGATGTTATGAGATAGAGATGAAGGAACATTTGTTTGCTTTTCTTTTGTCATATGTCATATTGCATTATTATATAAATTATGTCGTTTTTGCGAACATGATGATTTATCCGACTTTAAAGACTACAACCAAAATTATAATCTCGCATTTCTATGTTAATACATGGAAATGCGAAATTAGAATTTTGGATGTTATTTAAATTGTGTATTAAAATTTATTTAAAAATCGTGATATTTTCCTACGCATTCTTTGTGATGAATATTGATAATAAGATAAGTTACTATAATATAAGTTAACCTTGTGGCAGTTAATGAATTTAAATATGAAATAACCAGCCTTCTGTAATCCACAGAACAGAGGTTTGGATTCATTTTATTATTACTTATCATGTTTTTAGAGTTTGTTCTCTTTGGATGCAAGTACTTACCTATTTTATTTACCAAATAAACATACGGGAATTTAATCCCTTAAATAATGTGACAGACACACAAAAAAATTGTATTTCTGAATAAAATAAATGATATGAAAAAACTTTGCTCAGTGAATTTAAACTGAAGAAAAATCAATGTTAACTTCGTTCCCCGCACTGGCGCGGCCGGTTGCATTCCCTCTCGGATTCAACAGCTCAAATCTTCTCCTCACATGTTATGTACACCTAGCAGTTTTGCAAAGAGACAGATAGTTTATCGAATCGACCACAGTCCACAACGACTTCTAAAGGTGTTTCTTACAAAGTTAGCTAAGTAGATAGAACCTAGATAGTAAAAAAGGTGCTGTCTTTATAAAGAATTCCTTTAATGGTTTATGAAGTAATGTTTTAATTTTTTGTTAACATCTATTCATATTATCAAGATAGTGTCATATTATCAAGGTACCACCTTATAGTGTATCAAAAGTCTAGACTTGAAGTTTTATTACTAGTTTTCTAACTCACATTTCTAACCTCATCAGCATTGTATTAGTTTTAAAGGAAAGTAGTACCTAAATCAGCATTCAGATTCAAAATTTACAATAATCCTAGTCGTCTATATGTTCATTATTTTAAATAATGAACTCTTCAAAGAATATTACTTTGGAGTAAATGCATGAGAATGTCGCAAATTCGATTTTAAGATTTTTAAGATTCTTGAATGATGAAAAGTAATAAACTGATTGATTTTTGCATGCTTTGGTCTTCCTTTTTGAATAAAAGGAGTTAAATAAAAGCGTGGTCTTCCTTTTTTAATAACGTTTTCAAAAAAACTACAACACTACAAAAAACTTCGGTCACCACCATAAACGAAAGACATTTAACGGTTTCACAAAATCGGAAATCCGGACATGGTAACCGATACTGGACAATCCAGCCCAGCCGAACCATCTGGCGATCCTGCGTCCACATGTGCGCTGACTCACGCATACGTTCTCGGCACTTCAGTAGGTACTCACACACGGTTGATCGCAACCGACCCATGCAGTTGCATTTAGATCGATTGGAATTGCATAATCGAGCTTAATTAACACGTACTGTCGTGTAGATTGTCAACGAGCCAGATTACGCAGATAAAAATCTTGATATCTTCGCAAAACTACCTGTGGGATGGTATTTTGCTCAGAAGAGATTTTACGCCACTTAAAATATTTTTAGTAACTTCGAAACAAAATCTATGAGCATATATTTTAATTTAAAGCATTAATTAATGTATTCGTCCTAATTTTTCAATAATGACATAATATTTATGCAATTTTATATGCAATGCAATATATGCAATAATGCAATTTTACATATGAAATTGTATTTCGTGAATGGTAATCTTAAAACTTGTGTAACTTTATGTGATGTTGTCGAAGTCATGTTCTTAGACATGGACATTTAAGCTTCTCCTAGATGAAGATAGTCTATTATGCAAGTCATATTATCTACCGTGATGAAAGGTATTCAGGAAATTGTGCTCGATCACTATGACGAGTGTCTTGACAGGTAGTTAAAACAGTTAAAGTTAAGATATAAATTAATTGTGTAGGTGCGACGTTCTCACCTAAAAGGTGGACGGTGTGACCGTATCCTCCTTTTTGTTGTCTTGCTGTGATTCCTCCAGCGCCAGTTTGTGGCCAGTCTTGGAGGCGGCGTCTCCTTTATCATCTCTTAACGCATCCAGATTTGGCAACGTCGATACGAAATCCTGTTCCGTCGGCTTTTTGCTTGAACAATTCCTCAGTTTCGAGGAACGTCTGGCAAAAAAAGCAAAGTTTCGCCTCCAGCCGTTTATACAGGTTTTGTCATGAATTTTTATGGGCTCAAACACGAGTATGGGCAAAACAACATTAATTTCAGTCATGAGCGTAACAAAAATATATTTTCATATAGTAAAAGTCTCGGCAACGATTTCGAGCATCAGAAATGATTAAATGATACCCATACGTTTGAGATTTTTATTCCTTTTATGCAACGAATGTCTTACCTTTTGTGATGATCGTGATGTGTAACAAACGTGCTTCCTCGAAATCATTAGGTCAATCGTACGTGTCATTTCCGAAGTATGGTTTTACAATATTTGGACAATAATTTGAGTAGCAGCCTCAATGCATGGGTGTGAAGGGATAACTCCCGAACAAATAGAATGGGCCTGAGATAGTAAATATTCGACCCAGTATAAACTTGTCCTGTGTAGGCGTAAAACGGTCAGGTAAGGCTTTTGACACCTAGCCATGACCGCAGGGAATGGCGTGAATATCGTCGCGTTTTGTTTAACGTACAGTTTTTGTCTGTTTGATGAGTCTCAAAAAATATTGACCTGCGAAGTGTGATTTTTAAAATTTTATATTTGTCTTTAAGCCTAATTTGCAGTTGGTATTGATACCTTTTAAGTTATTATTTAATTTAAACCCACTCCTCGGGGCTGTTACAAAGTAATAATAAAAAGATGTCTTTAATTTTGAACAAAATAAAATAAAGCTAGCGATCGCCTGATAGCCTGTCAATCAACAAGGCTCCAGATTTAATTGCCTCGCTGGCACAACACTGCGCATTCTCATTCGTATCATTTAATACGATTTACCGGTAACACGGCACCGCGACGCGACCACCTGGCGACACGAATGGCGCCAAATGTAACTGTGCAAGAATCTTATTTATACATGCATTGAATTTGATTACTTTGATCTTTCCACAATAAAAGCCATATAAGCCATTTCATTACCATAATCAACACACAGTTATACTGCAATCAGCTATCGTGATCAATGCAATGCTTTCTAAAACATAATAAAATATGCATTCGTCGGTCATTATATAAGAGCCAAATTAATGTAACACTAAAACATTATCACGCTTCCTAAAAAAAATAGCTTTCTTTTGCTTGGCGTTCGGAATTCAAAATCAAGGAATGAATTCAATGCTGTATTACTGCAGTTAACAAAAACCGACCTTATTTTATCGAACGTGGAGTGAAATATAGAATGGCTTGAGAAATCGCAGTGTACGAGGTGATGCTAACGTAATTTTGTGTTTAAATGTCTGATTTGTAAGGTTGGATATTGCTTGTAGATGTAAAAATATGGTTGGCAGGATAGAAGGCGCCGCGGTTGCCGCCGTGGCGCCGGCGGGCCGCCGACACCTCGTGTATTATGAACTAGCCTTGTGACCTGGCGTCGATCAACTGGTATTTGACTCAGCAAATGAACTAATACCAGCAAGTCATTTCTAAGCAAATAATTAGATTCATAGCGAACTATTTAAAATACATGATCCAGCGAAAGGTTACACTGTAAAATCTCATCGGAGATAGTGCAAACAGACATATAAGTCGGCACCTTGCTAACGAATAGGTACTTACCTAATTAATTTAATACGTATGGTTAGGAATGCGTATCATATAACACTGGGAAGTTTATGTGAATCTTGCATTGTTTATTTAAATTTTGAAGCGCCTAAGTAATTTTGTTATGTTTATCCATATTATGTAATTTATATTAATAAATTGTTTGTTCGTCATTAAAATTCTTATCATTATGTGATGACCAAATACTTAACAACATGACTTCACAAAACAAGAATGTACCTACAGTCAAGAAAACCTGAATTTATGAGATGCGAATCCATATAGGAACGGTTAAACACGATCACAGATTCCCGAGAGATTCGCTCGGGAAACCTCGCCACTTGTCCTTCCACACATTATAATATCATGGACCAACAAAAACAAGTGTTTAGAAAGGGACGACCATATTCGATGTCCGTGATTCGGAACGAAACATCGATAATTTATGCGAACATCCCCAACAGGGAGGAATGCAGCGTCGTCGGCGTATTCCGATTCGGTTTCTAATTTTAAAGCAATAGAATACAAAATAGATTGACGTGGATGTTAAATAAACGGCGCGGTTGAAACAGGTGTTCGCGGCTTTGGGTGTCGGTGTCCACTGGAAGCTAAATTGAGCCTTATTTAGTTGTGGTACAGTTGATTTGCGCTTATGTGGGACGGATGATAGGTTGTTTGGAGTGTGATATGTCCTTCATTGCTCCCAGATGTGCATTTCTGTACTGAGGCGTATTTCTGTAGGCGGAGGGAGGGGGTCGTTATAATGGGATCGCGGTCGCTCACAATTAACGGTGCTTATAAAATCAACCACTTGGTAATTTCGCGTAATAAATATCTTCACTATAAATCTTATGGCTAGTTGGATAAACATGTGAATGACATTGTCAGTAACTCATTAATATCAGTAACCCATTAATGACCCACTACTGGGTCTCCTCTCACAAGTCACAATGAGAGGAATGTAGGCCGCCGTCCACCACGCTGGCCTACTGCGGGTTGGTGGACTTCACATACCTTTGAGAACATTTTTTTATAAGTACATATTTAGTCATAACTTTTTTACAATGTCATGCCACTGGGATTCGAACCCGGACCCCTCAATTCGAGGTCGAATTATGGGCCACTGGGTTATCACCGCTTTTTCATTTCATTATCAACGGCATTGTATAATCACAGGTAGGTATAATTAATTATGTAGGTTCAATTTCTTTATAGTCTCAATCGATAAATAAATAGATAGATAAAGATAAAAATATCCAGTGTTTAATTAAATCGTTTATGCAAATTAAAATTGTAGGTACATGTTCAATGGAAAATAAACAAATGATTATAACTTTTATTATTTTATTATTATTATAACTTATTATTATTTTATTATTTTTAGAAATATCTTGATAAATGTTTTTCATCAACATCTTATAATATTTATTGTAATTTTTTGACCATTTATACCTCCTAAACATCCTATTAATAATACCATCATCGGTATAAATCTACTTAAGTACACAAAATTATTTTTTAATCTTTGGCGGTACAAATTAAACTTTAGTCATAAAAATTTTAAAAATGAATTGATACTCGATGAAACGCAGTCTTTCAATGTTGCAAAAGATAAGAGATATAACTATGTAGATGGAAACATGTTCATAAAGATCGCTATCGATAGGCTAAGTGGTAATAACTTTAACCGTTATCTTAAAGAGTATGTATAAATAACTTAAAACTCACTGACCTGTAATGACCTGTATATTATATGTATACCTACCTAATCATAAATATCTGCCGACAATAATAGGTCGATACCATCTTTGAATTTTAAGAAGATTTAGTTCGGAAATGTGATGAAACATGACGATACCCAAATAGCCCCGCTGTTAGTAGGTAGGTAGAGGTAGGTAGGTATACTGGTATACTACTAATAGGTAGTATAAAACTACTGAATCTTCTTTACTCTGCATACATATTGTCTCACAATACGTGTTTTCTTTTTCTTTGCCTGCGTAGCCAGTCTTAGGTCATCAATTGACCCTGAAGGCCATAACTTCAGCCATCTGCAGCAGCCGCTTACGAGCTCCAAGCTCCGTCTTACAGTACTTATCTCAGTCAACTTCAAGCTCTCCAAAAATTCAACATTCAAGCGAATAACCTGCTACCTACCTTCTTATATAGTATCTACCTATTCCTTATTTCGATTTGGAGTTATTTCTTTTTCTCCCATTGTTCCCCGCTACCTGTTTGTCGACACTTGACTGACAGGGTGACAAGGGTTTGATGCGCCGGCGCCGACGCGCGCCCTTTTGGGCTCAACTCGTCCGAAGACTCCAAACCCGTTATTGATATCTGATTTCTTTTAGAAACGCCAGATTACATAATACTTTAGGTGTTTTCATCCCACTGCCAAACCCGTTATCAATCCAGACCATATTCCGTACCGATCTAGTTCAATGACAGCCGACATCCACCTCTTGTGAGCCATCTGAGCGGCCATAAATCTTTTATTATCTGTAATTCGACTGAAACCAACGGTTATCTTGTGCCCAATTCTGTGTTTGTTTCCTCCCACGCCAATATAAATTGGCAAAGGTAAAGGATTGATAATGCTGGCCCTGGCCGTAAAACGTGACCTTAATTTTCAAGAGAAATGCGTGAAACTGGAGCATATGTTCATCGTTCACTCACTCACATGTTCACTGTTCCATTGAACTGAAAATGGTCATCCTATTCCGCTTTTCACCGCATGGAGGCAGTTATAGCAGGCATCTGAAATTAGCTTCAGTAGGACGACGTTATTCGCCCCATGAATGCAGGGATTACAGGAGTCGAGAATTTCTTCATTGCCTGATCATTCTCTCGAAGGATCCTCTATAAGTAGGTACTATAATGCGTCTGCCCCTAGTTTGAAGGTGAGGTTTAAGGATGTAGTCTTGAAACTGCAGTCTGAAACAGACCTTCCGAAGATGCAGTCGTCCCCTTGTTCGTCGGTAGAGTCCAGTCCCTCGAGTTCACGAGAGTTTGGACATCCATCGGAGCAGTGCGTGTAACTGCGTTACACCTGGATGAATTACGTAAGTGCATTGTTGCTGAGTGTTGACCGCACTCGATGTCCCATATTCTGTTTGATTTCTGCGATCAACACCAGCTGCATCTAAGCCTTTAAGCCATCACATCACAATAAAATCCAATTACTTAAATCCAATTAGCTAAGATCCTATAATTAGCAACCATCCCTTCCCTAATGTAAAACCACCCCTGACGGTAATTAATTATATCATTATGGCATATCTCCCTCCCGCCTACGTCATAAGCCCTAACCCCTAATAAATCAGCACTTCGGCACCTGATACTGCACCTGCGAACCCTTTCGTTTTTTCAAGATTTTCATAACTACTTACTCAAAAACGGGTGGTTATATTTATGACATATTTTGTGTTGGATATAGGAGAGGAGTGCGGCCCATTTGATGTACAGTGCAGTGATAATTGAACCTAAAGTGGCGCGATGTTTACAGAAATATGAAACATAGGAATGCTGACCACGTAGGTATAACGATATCTACAATCATGAATGGATATTATAAACAAGACTCGAGGAGAATTGGCAAGCTTGCTTAATCAGAAGCAGTTCCAGTCCCTCCTCATCATCATCTGACCATATAATTTTAGTTTTGCCTACAGGCCTTCGACAAGGTTTGTAGTCATCGAAGGTCGCTGTTTTTGCCTGTATGGCTTGTTTTATGAAGTTTGCAATGGCATCCTCACTCACGTCCGAGTAGTAATACAAGAGCCTATGTGTCTGGTGACGACAACTACACGAGGGACTACGCTACCATGCACCTTTCCTTCTTCGGGCTTCGTATTCACTAGAAGTTCGTATTCGCTTGCTTTATTTTTAAACTCGTTTACTAAATATACAACAATTCTAATGACTAATACCTAATATTAATTGGCGGTGCTCCCATTCCGTGGTTCACTGCTAACCCAAATCCCAGCACCTGATCCCGCACCTGCGGCGAATCCTTTCGTTTTTTTGTGCGCGCACCTGCGCCTGCGCCGATCCTGCGCTATTGTGCAACGTAGACTTACAACTGTTAGAGAGAACGGCGTTAGAAATTTGATAAAAAGTATTTGATTAAAAATGTATAATAATAAAAACTTTATTTCCAAAAACTTTAAACAAATAATCACTTAAAATAAAATGCAAGTATACAAATCCTCAAATCATGCTACACGTACCTATACAATTAAAAGTGACATTGTCAAACTGCAGTGCCAACCTTTGTGGCCATGATCATGGCCTATTGTTATTGGTGGGCACGGGTCATACAACAGGGAGAGGCCTGGATCATACTCCACCACGCTGTTCCAATGCGGATTGGTGGAGAAACGGGCTGGTGTGGCCACTAGCTTGTCGGATATTTTCAAACCGCCCACAGGGCCACCGAAAAGGTTTAACGACTGCTATCGTATCGACAACCACCGGGTCCAACTTGCCCTCCGAAGCACGGAAGCGCGTATTTAATTCATTACTAGCCCATCCACTGACCACGCGCTCTTCGGAAGTTTTCGGTCGATACTTAAATTTAAAAATTAAACTTGTGTTAGAAAAATGTAATCACTGCCTTGTCTATTCCTTCTGAAATCTATATGGCCATTCTATCGTGTGAAGGTCGATACTTCAATTTTTTATATCAAAGGTGTGATCCCGAAGGCGATTAAGTTTTTTATTTTAGAAATTGCTAGGATCGGGCCAGCAGCGTAAAAAATATTGTCTCTGTTACCTTATCCGATTACTCTCACACGAAGCAAATACTCGTAAAAAAGCGAACGAGGAGTTGATTTAAGAAAATAGGTAAACGGTTTTTATTGTTTTAAAAATATGTACATAATTTGATGTCAAATACTGAACATAAATGTGTGATTCACAGTGATTCACTGTTTCAGATCAAGAAATTATTTTACAAGCAATTTTTAGAGACTCTACTTGTCGCTGAACGATTTCCTTATTAATTTATTTTACTTATTTAACACTATATGTGACAGAACAACGCTGGCGGTTTGGGGTATTCAAATCCATAACATAAGAAATAACAAATACGTATAACAATTTTTATTTTATTTTAACGATTTAGGTTATCCTTTTTAGATATTTGAACCTACTTTAGCACTTTTACACGAAAAAATTTTGACTTATTACACTAATTCGGTCCATTCAGCAGTATTCAGCACTGAACGAGGTCAATTAGATGATTCTAAAATTACTTTATTTTATATGTGTGTGGCCTGCAAAAAATTATACGTACTCCAAAAAACATTCACCTGCACCACGATTGTCTACTTCCGTTAAGATCCGGCTCCACAATTCATCACGAGACTTCAAGAGCCTCAAAGAGACCTCCCAAAAGCCAAAACAGTCAAGGACTTATTTTGATCCAGTGACCCCACACTGACCATCAACAAGTTACTTCAAAAAAAGTCACCGCACTATTTAAATCGTCTGTGGGGTCCAAGCTAAGATGAATGACAAAAACTCCCACTTCATATGACTAATGATCTCATCAATTTCTCGGCAAATTCCTTCCGAGGCTGGCAACACATGGGACGAGCTGACACATGTCATCGACAAATGCATTGCGTTTCCGGTGCGAATGTTGCCACTGTGGGCCTAATGGTGATGTTCCGGGGTAATTATTGTCTTTAATTAAGGTAACATCTTATTTAATTTTTTAATTTTGGGGCTGCATCTTTTTGGTTTGGTAATTATTGTTTATTGCGTTTTTGTTCAGTAATGTTTCACACATTAGTTAAAAAAAATTGGGATAATTATTTTCGTTGTGGAGTTAGTTTATAGAACACTGTTTTGGGCTGTTTTGTGTTTTATGTTTTTAAAATTGAGCAATTACGTACATTGTTTTCTTATTTTCTAAACTTTGTAAATTTTATCTTAACCGTTCAGTTCATTTCAATTTTATGTTACATCATTGAAGAATTACTGTGTTTTTTTCAAGATGTGTTACAGAAAAGAAATGTAATAAAGCGTTCACTATCATTCAATGACACTTGTTTTTAGCTTTCTTGTTCTTCACGCAGTCGGGTTTTTTGTTTTCTTTTAATAATCTAGTTCGTATCCACACTACGACCACGGCAGACGACTACGGCGTAGCGTTCTCACTAAACTGTAACATATCTGTTTACAGCGAGCAGCAAAAACCAGAGATCTCACTGCCAATGAGCCGGATGCTTCATTTAATTACTTCAAAATTGGTCACACGTTGCCTTATTGCTAGACGCCGACATTAGGGAGAAATAGTTTGTTAATTATTAATGCTAATAATAATTATACAGAGGAAGAATAAGTTTAAATTGTTACAGATTCAAAAATAGTTTTTTTTTTCATACTGGAAGACCAGGCAAACATATGCAGACGGGTGACCTGATGGTAAGTGGTCAGCGTTGTCTAACACGAACAACACCAGAGGAGTTATGTAATACATAATAATATATCTAGGGCGTTGCCGGCTTTGAAGAAAATTTAAAGATTTTAAACCGCTTTTGAAGAACTCCATGTCACTGTCCTGCGGACATACATTGATCGGATTTATACTTTGCTTAAATTTTATTAAACCCACTGAATTTAGGCAAAATTAGAAAAAAAAATTAACGGTAACATAACATGCATTATGATTTTTTCTCCCAGTTTGATTACTAGATAATTATTGCAAAGTGACATGCATAACTTGCTTTCTCATGATAACAAAAAAAAAGTTACAGAAAAAATTAAATAATGTTAATTAAAAGTGTGTTAAATGCACAGTAAATGTCACTTAACAAAATGCTTAACCGATAACATAAATTGTGTTAACCAATTTCGTCGTCATTGATATTATTAGTGACATTCGTTTTGCCGTAAATTGCGTTGTTGACATATGTCAAACGAGTCCCTCGGGAGGACAGGAAGCGGCGGGTATATTTAGTGGCTATAACCATTTTGGAACATTTTTTGAACTTTTTCAAACTAAACTGTGATTAGGCGGTCAAGGACCTGTGTCGTATTTAAAAAAGTATTTTTTTTAAAGCAGATAGGATTGCTTTAAGGCCAATTTATGTAATATACCGACGCACGGGTATGAAAAGCCCAAGTTATCGAGTATCGTGGTCGAGACATAGACCAAGTGTCCGCGTTCGTTATAAAACAGTCATTATAACTTTTATACTACCTAGGAGAGAATTTGCAAATCAAATATTGGATATTTCCTTGTATTATGTAGTAGTCGATTTTTATAATATATCTTTGGCTAACACATGGTTAACGCAATCGATCTATTCAATAATTAGTATACTTTGTTACTGATGTTTTTTAATAACTTTAAAGAAACTATTACGTGATTTACTGATTCGGTCCGATTATACAATAATTTACGAAAACAATTTCCGAAAGTCATTGATCCCTCAAACCTCAAACAATACATCTTTCAACTCCTTCGAGATGCGTAACGTCAAAGCTTTAGACACACACGACACACTTTTTAAGGGATTTTCAACCCCATTGTTATGGTGATAAGAGTGACGTGACGTGACGTGGTGAGTTGAAGCAGTACAAATAAAGCTTGAGACACGAAGGCGCGTTTTATTGACGCGTTATTTTTAACGTAAACAAGCGTCGTCGCTCATTGTCTAAACTCAACAGTTGTTTCGGAAGCTCACATCCTGAACGCGGGAGGGAACGATAACCTTTTGATGGTTTTATTTTTAAAACAATATTTAATATTTATTAACCTCATCACAATGCAAACCTAATTATTTAAAACAATATCTATTAACTTCATCACAATGCAAACCTAAAGCCTAAATACATAAATGTTACAATTTACTATTTTCCAATCAAACTAGAACTATACTTTTATTCGGCGGAATATGAGGGCGACGGTAAAGGTTCCTTTCCGAGCGAAGTATCATAAATTATTATGTTGAGCTTATAATATACCCTAAGCAAGTATCGTTCAGAAGCAGTTAGTTTAGTAAAAGAAAGTTAGTTTAGTAAGTCTAGTCTGAAAAGGTGTGAAAACACAAAATAAGAAAAACATGCGGCGAATTCCTTCGCGGGTTAGTTTTAATCATTATACTACCAATCACCTAATCCCTAAAAGGTGAGCAAACCCTGCCCCGCGTAGCAACAGGCAGCAGCGGCCACGGAAGCCACACGCGCGAGCTCCAAATTTGTTCGTAATTATAAAGACGCGTACATTCTTGCCCCTAATTTTTTAAAAGTTTTCAAAATTAGTCGCAAGAATTATTTTGGCATTTTTAAAAGGGTTTTTTTCAATGTAGTGACAAGCGTGAAGAATATCGTGAAGTAAAGAGTCTCTGAAACTTTTTAAGATTGTTCCAATATTTTTAAGATGCATTGTGACGATGAGTGCTTTATGGTGGGGGAGCCTACCGTCTGATTGGTCTATAATAAGTATGGAAGATATTATTACCAAAGATCATAAAACAGCTACGAGTAGTTAAAAAAAAATCAGGTATCGGATGCTCTGTAGTTGAAAAATTTAACGATTCGAAAACGTCGTTGAAAGATTATATTATATTAACACAGTATTATACAGTGTGTTTGGCTTCGAACGCGCAATAATTTAGTGGCATAAAATAGACAAAGTTTCACCGACAAAACACCCCCCATATAAGTCTCTGGCAACCCTCATTTTGAAATGACTGCCATTAGAATTTTGTATTAAAAAATTATGTGAGTCCGATAACTATACAAGATAATTTCGATTTCTCTGGACCTGAATGTTTTACAGAGATAAAAAATTACCAGTATAACACAGGCTTATTCCCCTGTGTATGTTGCGGCACTTAACAGTGTGAAGTCGCTCAGGATATCCTCGGCATCTGGAGCGTCTTCGGACCAGCATTATTTATAGCCGGCGATCGCATATACAACTTATTCTAATACATTAGAACAGAGGGCCCGATGGGCAGGGCTGCCACCTGTTAAAAAACGAATGCAAGAAGACTTTAATAGGTGAGAAAAATCAATGACAACAGGAGAAAACTGTCTAAAATTTTTAAGGATATAACAGATATTTTGTTATACCGAAAAACATTATTAACCAGGACAACATTTCCCTCTCGAAATGTAGAGTGGTTAACCCTAAAAGTATAATTTGTTTAGGCATTTTAGTTGGAGATGAAGTCTTGATTCAACTCATTTTCAAATGGCTTATTATCTTAAAAGATAAGAAAATTTTAACTTGCTCTATTGGTCGGTAAATATTACTACTGCCTGGCTTTAAATACATATATCATAATATAAGTTTATTCTATCAATAACTCTTACGTCTTCTGAAGTGCTCTAAAAATTAATGACGCAAAAATCTTACTATCTACATGAACATTGAATGCTGGCATAAATGTTAATATCGTACATGCACCAAGAGGGTCAGCCTATCAGTTCCACCCGTCTTACGCCTACAATGCGTATTTCTCCCCCTCAATCCCATCTCGAGTACATTCAAAGCAAAATAATGAGAATCAAACACAATAGATGGCGCCACGTGCTCGCCACGCATCCGCCACACGTCAGTCTCACGCCGACCCCCGGAGGGCACACACGCTTTATTTTAGACACGCTCGCGAGCGGTTTAAAGCTACGGGGCAAGGAATATCATCGATTTCCAAGTCCCCTTCCCTTTTTAAAGGACTGCAAGCTAACGAAGTAATTAATTGTTAATGACGCTAGGTTTTCAATTCTACCTAAAAATCTTTAGTGATTGTTTAGTATACTTAAAACATATTGAAAGCTAAAGAACTCTAAGTAATTTTACAAGTGATACCTACATTAATATTACTAAGAATCTATGAAAATTCGAGATTCGACCATCATTGGGATCGCAGCTTATTTATCGTTCTAAGTTCTCGATAGACATGGGCACTTCCAATCTTACAAATATATAATAAATGCGAAAATTATTAAAAGATGATAAAGATGGACGAATTTGGATGAAATTTTCAGATATGTACTTTTAAGCTCGCTATGGAACAAATTCCTTTCCAAGAGCACCGACCCTTCCGTAGGCCACTTAAGAGTTGCAAACATAGACCAAATTCTAGATTCCACCTATCCAAAGCAACGGGCGAAAGTTGAACGCGAAAAATATTACATCGTAGACGCAAAGCAAACAATAGGCAGACAGACAACGAGTCTAACCTAATCAATGCAAGAAACAGGTACAATAACATACATTAGCATTGATCTAGACTTCTTCGCGACCGACGCCTCTCCGGAACCCATCTTGGCAACACGTGTAAGCCTAACCTACTTGTTTGCGCCAAAAAAACAAATTATTCCGCTTTGCTCATTCAGATCGGACATAAATTGCATTTGGCAACACTGGACATCTATCAGGTGAATGTTGTTACGTAAATCGTCTTGTTTTTGTAGATAGAGGATGCGTTCTAAAGGGGCTGTCAAAATGCTTTCAGTACAAATATAATAAATGCTGGGTCTTTCTTCTGAAGAACTCTTCACTAAAACAGACTCCATTTTATTCAACGGCTAAGTGACTAATATAGGTACGAGTACTTAGCGTTTTATTAGAATACTTATTACTCGACGTATCGTATAACAGGGGGGTTACTATGAACTCTTAAACCATCAT
>DWIY01000297.1:0-14553 GCA_018248615.1 Erynnis brizo brizo
AAGAGTAAATTTGAAATCATACTTAACTTACAATAGACAAAATATTCGCTCGTAATCTAAATAGTGATTATGATTATGATGACGATAAGAATATTCTTACTCTAATCCTTCCAGGTGGCATGGTATCCAGTTCCGTCGTACCACAAGTACAAGCCGTCTTCCCTCAGGGAGCTCTCACGAAGAAGATCAAAGTCGGCCTCCAGGTAAATCTTTTCAAACCACGCAGTGGCGTTAAGGATAAGAACCTCAAAAAGATCACTGTCAATAACGTTTCCAAGAAGAAACGCTTCTCTCTTATATGGTAGTCTTGCATTTAAATAGAATATTTAAAGATGATGATGATGATGATTATATACGAAGTAGATGATAGAAGTTATGTGTAAAAGGTTTAATGGATAACCAATATTATTATGTAAGTTATGAAATGGTTTTGATTGTAGAAAACGATAAGTATGGAAACATAATCAGGTACATTGACGGTAATAGTTACAAATGAGAACGTAAAACACAAAGAAATATGAATAAATAATGTTAAAACTCATGTATTTGATAAAAATAATTTTGCAGAAACTCTTTCAGGAGTAAATTATGTTTCCATACTTTGACTTGTTGAGAATAGAGTTAAATGCGGATAATTATCAGATTCTAAAAAAATTATAGTAATTGTAGGTTTTCTATTATTGAGAGAAAATATAACGAGAAACGATTGATAGGGAATAGGATAATTCTTAACACTTGCTTAGCAGTTGGATTACAATAGGTTGCTGCAGTCAGAGAAAGAAGAACTCATAAAGACTTCTCATAGCCAAATACTTGTGTTCTGATAACCAAAAGCAATTATTATTATCTATAGTACAAAAAGGAAGATGCCAAATATTGCAAATATTATTTTTTCACGACTAGTTTTGTAATAGAAAATGCTGTAGTTGAAAGTGATAAATTTAAGGATATTGACGCAAAAGTTCTTTATTTTTTTAATTTGAATAGTTATGCATACGAACATAATGATTGTAATTCCGTCTTACACGAATAAAATAATATATGGTTTGATAGCAATATACATGATATTGATATATTTTCTTACACGGAACGACAAAGATTGTAAAACTTGCTATTTTGGTCACGAATGAAATCTGCCTTGCAATAACATTAAAATTAATTATAAGTAAGGGTATTTACGTGTAGTAATTGACGAAATGAACTTAATAAACTTTGCGAAATATGAAAATATTATATTATAATGGTTTTATTTATGGTATGGTTTACTTTCATTTTTACAGTATCACACGTTTGTCTTTAAAACCAAAACTTATGAGAATCTTGAAAGTAAAAAAATGTTATGCAAAGTTTATTAGGTTTAAATTGTCTTAGCACTTTCTAACAATTCAGTATTAGTATAAATTTTTAATAAACGAATTATTTATAGCATAACATTAAGTTATCCCTTAGGGCTCTTGATGAATCTAAAGTTACCATTTTTACTGTGAAAAAGTAATAGATTATTGATGAGTGTAAATGTTTTGAACATGATACGAACATTAAACAACATATCGTAAATTGTGTTGACTTTTCAGTCGTAGAATTGTGATTCTAAATTGCTCATAGGTAAAGTTGTGTTATACCCAATAAATTTAGAATTAACTTAAAAATACTTAATCAGCATATTGTAGATGAATGATGAATAAAGTCATGTTTACGATTTATCCTTGTTTTCAATTTAAGCAAGATTGAAATATATGAAATCACTGTAAGGTTGTTGAGTTGCTAGTTTTTCTCACACTGCGTGGAGTTTAGAGCTCGTGAATTGTATCTTCTCTAGTTGGTCTTTAGGCGTGATATTTAGCATGTTATTGCAATCTTTATTCATAAGTATAATATGTACTATATTATAAGAAATGAGAATTGTATTCATGTTTGTACTGTTTATAACGGAATACTTTGGTTTGTTGAGGTGTTAAGTTGCATTACGGTGTATTTTTAAGGCGATTGCTAAATTTATTGGGTAATGTTCAACCTCGCTTAAGTTGTCATGTTACGTCATGATTGATTTTGATGTGAAATTGTTTTATTTCCTAAAGACCAAGCGTGAGATTTGCATGATGTACATATATTTTATTTGCCATCGTTTTTAGTATTTTGAGCTTATTAGTAAAATGTGTGTTGCATCTTGTTTTCTGAAGCGCATGTGTGAGAAATGTGACGTGGGACCGTGGAGAGATTCGTGTTTCAACTTTTCTTTGGACCGCTTCTTGTGATTTCATATGTTCATTATTGCTTAATGCACCGTCTGCTCTCGCCACCCTTCCTATTTGTTGTTTCAAAGCCCCATACCTTAACTAAATGTGCGTAATAAGTGTCGTTGGAGCGATAGTGTCGAATGTATTGGTAAGTACGGGAAATTGTTCTTAATTTTGCTTTGAATTGCACACATCTGTCCGCTATTCACGTAAAGCATGAATTTTATTATGTTCGAAGCGTTTGGTCTTTAGATCGTTTTCTATGATTCGACCGAACCCTATTATGAAACGGAGACAAACTTTGATTTCTTTTTCAGGCCCAGATCATAGATTCAGAATTGACTGCGAAGTTGTTAGGCCGTGGTGTCGCTGTGTCACCTGTAGTGACGGTGGAACCGCGACGAAGGAAGTTCCACAAGGCTATCACCCTGAGTATGCCGGCGCCCAGGCCCCATACTCAGGGGATGACCAACCAATATAGCACCTCATCAGCGCCAACCCTTAGACTGCTTTGCTCCATATCAGGTATGCAGAAACATCTTGCTTTTACTTTTCTACAGATTAAATTAGTTGCTGGAAACAATTCGTAATGTAGATTTAGTCTTAGATGCTCGAAAATCTTATTGATTTAAATGAATACAATAGAAACGTTTATATAGTTCATAGGTGTTTTCTCATTAGTTAAAGAATTGTTTCCAATAATTAAACAGAAAGTCTGTGAAGTGTTGCAATGGAGTATGGCTTTTCGCTATCTTTACAAAATAATTAAAATGGCTTTGCGAAAAAAGGAGGTAAGTCGGCCTATAAAAATTAGGAACATTAGGCTTAATAAATCCGCTTAAATTGTCAATAGGTACAAAAGTTAGTAAGTAAACCTATATTCCATTACAACACGCTAGTATAGTAGTAGTAACAAAGGCATAGACAAAACTCGATTATAATTAATCTTTTAATTCCGTATCCGTAATCCGTAAAGTTACAATTATAACGGTAGACGTTAGTAACTTCAAATTTTATATAGTACTCATTATAGATAGTCCAAGAATTCATAGTTCAGTCTGTATCTAAATTATAGTACTTTTTCTCTTTGATAAACTATAAAGACTAGAGTAGAAAGATGAAATATTGATACGTCTTAGTACTACATGTCCCAAAATTCTAGACGAAGGGACAGCATGTTGATCGAAAAGATGATTCTACTTATAGACTAGTTTTCATTTTTTATTCTACTCTAAACAACACTAGACCATTTGGAAATTAAATAATAAGGACACCGAGGAACTGTCGTATATTTAAGAATCGCTTATAGCAAATACACAGAGCAGCTAAAGGGTATCGTCCCTGTGTGCGTTTTGTGCGTGTCTACATTGTCTTTGTTCTCGTGTGTTTGTGTGTGTTGCACGCTCACCGTGTATACCTCGCTGCCACCTTATCGGCGCGCACCATCAGGGGTATTTCGCAAAAGATCTCTCGAAGGTAAAAAAATTAGAGGTACTTTACAAACTAACTATAAAAACAAGACTAATCGGTTTAAGTTTCACGTTGTTTTGTTTCGTTTTATTTTCGTCCCCCTTTTGTTTCGGTTCTTGTTTTCATATCATACCCCCAAGATATTTATACTCCGTCTCACCAGGAGTATAACTATCGTTCACATTATTTTCTTCCCTCCGACACTTTTTGAATGCTTTTCCATAATATTGCTTCTCATACATTTTTCCTTCTATGCACGGGCTGAGTTTTTTACGCTTTGTTATTTCACGTTCACTATGTATCATAAATTCAGTGGATCTTGAATTATGAGAACGGCACTGCGATCTATCTCACACAGAACTGTCGGTTTAGCGATGAAGTTTTAAACAGGAGTTTCTAGCTGATGCAATTAACTTAATGGCACACCCTTACAATATAAACACCTGCAACTAAATAGCATAACTTTAACCTTTAAAACTATATGTATCGCTCCGGTGTCACATTCTTCATCACCATAATATCATTTCGCGTCAGTGTTCCCAAGAGTTATGTTATTTTGCTTGTACTGATGTTGTTCTTTTCCAAAACGGCCTATCAGTTCAATTTATTTATTTTATCATTTCCGTTTATCTTTTACATCATTTCTTCACTATTTGAATCACTCTTATTGACATCAGAGAATTTATTTTTTGTTTTATTAGAGAATGTCCTTCGAGAGATCTGTTTTCCGAAAAACCAGACTAAACTTTGGAAATTCGTTTGAAAATTGTAGTGTCATTTTATTTGTTTTCAAAAATTTAGCACTTATATAAATTAGGCAGGTTACCGTGCACTATGTGCCACTATGTCACTTTTCCATTATTAAGAAATAAGATGCGGTAGGTTATTTGTTTTGTGTGGTGTGTTGTCCTCGCTTGTATGTGTGTGTTTGCTATAGGCCGTTTTGGAAACATTCTGTTTTGTTTCACTTTATTATTATTTTGACCTGTCTTTCCAACTTTTAACCTTGTTATACACCATTTCTGATAAACTATTAAAATTTGTATGCGTCTTAAATTTACCTAATCTTAAACTACATTTACTAAACAATATTTTTTTCTATATGTATAAAATGAATGTTACCGTAGTTTTAAATGGCATTTAAGTAGAAGGAACAGAACAGGTAGCAGTAAGCTTTGAGCATGCATTGATTGAGGCAAAATTGTTCGTGGCAGTGCAAAAAGCGTAAAAGCCGCTATCGCTGCCTTTATAGCTTCTGTGGAAGATAATTGGCATATCAAAAGTGCATAAGTAGACTGCATAGTATGAAGCTTAGAGTTTCTGATGATCTTGTAAACTAGAATGTACATGATGGGTTAATTACGGCAGGCGGGACGAATCGTGCTCATTGGGAAGACGTAACGGAGAATACTCCTTTAACGTTTGTGAACGACTGTGTGTCGTTCACGACCACTGTGTCGGCTCGGTACTGGCTGATCGATTGCCGGCACGTCGAAGAAGCCACTAAGATGGCAACGGAGTTGTATCGGTAAGTTCTCCTTTTGCAAATGATTTTCTTTATTCAGGCCTAATACTCTACAATTACTTCATTTGAGAATTTTGCCTAGCTTTTGTTTTCATAATTTCTCTTGCTAATTCACCATATTTTTGTTTGAAATTGACATGAGTAGGAAATGGTCATGCAGGTCACCTGATGTTTAGTAGTCACTGTAACCTAAACGATAGAAGTCTGCTTTATTTTATAGGTATGTGGGTACGATGTGCAATATTGTGCAGCCATTGTTATAAGCCATTATAAGGACTAAGGTATTAGCATAAAACATAAGAATGGAGAGGTGGGGTTGTGGATATGCTGAAACATGCTGCTTTATAGTGGGTTTAGAGATTGACAGGAAAATACCATCCCGGCAGATCTACAGACCTTAACAACTACAAAGTTGTTTAAAGATCTGATAACATTATTTATTGACCATTTTAAACATTATAGTCAGTGACAATTAATCTCTTTACCTTATCTAGGGAGGCAATCCACGTGCCATTCATGGCGCGGTTCGTGGTATACGCGAAGAGGACGGACGAGTGCCAGGCCCAGCTGCGCATGTTCTGCGTGACCGATGATAAGGAGGATAAGGCCCTAGAGCGCATCGAGCGGTTCATCCAGGTGGCTAAGAGCAGGGATGTTGAGGTAAGTTGAGAAACCATGGGACTTTTTATCTTCAACGTTTGAACGACGAAATCCACAAACATCCCGTTGACCAATGTAACCAACGTCCAGGTTCTACTTGTTGGACAGGATCGCAGTTTAATGCTGACAGTCAAGCGATAGAACATCTTCTATTTAGGACCTATTCTTCTATTTAGGAGCGACTCGATCTGACAAATCATTGTGGGTTAAGTTTCCCAAAAGAAAATGTTCGGAAGGAGAAAGAAGTCGTCTGGCTGTCGTGCCTATATTAAATAAATAGAGAATCCATAATATAATAGAGCTCCAGAGAATTTTCCACAAAACTGTACCTTGTTTTATTTTCTGAGCTGCATCGATGTGTACCAAAATTTCTGCAAATATACACTAACTGTAGCTTTTAAGAGTATCTTTCGATAGAGAAAACAATTTTGTATTAATCCTCATTATCACCCCCAGGTCCACGAAGGCAAACCCATCTACCTCGAGTTCGGCGGCAACCTGGTCCCAGTGGCCAAGTCAGGGGAACAGCTGTCAATACCGTTCCGGGCGTTCCGGGAGAACCGGGTGGCGTTCCCGGTGATGATCAAGACCCAGGACCTGGAGCCGATGTGCAGGTGCCAGTTCATGCGGGACCCGAAGGTGCCCAAGGGAGAACCTTCGCCTACTCCTGTAAGTTTGAGATTTTTTGAGATTTTTAAATTGTATTTGAGAAATAAACGGGTCTGCCGACCGCCCTTCGGAAATAAGGAAAACTTAGATAGAGCCCGAGAGAGACCTATCCGCAGCAGTGGACTAATGTCGGCTGAAGAAAAACAGAGAGATAGTCTTAGCTATTGTACTAATGTGTTACCAATTGCACCCATGCTAATCACACAAAGACTAGAAGGGTCACAGCTAAATCAGCAACGACACCTCGTACGATGACAACTGCGATCCCCTATATCATTAACAATAACAACAACAGCGCTATTCTCAACGGAAACATATTATGATTACCCCTTTTTTGGTACAGATTGCAGTCCTCAATATCATGGTGCCAGATGATCTGCCGGTGGAGAGGATATCCCCGGTGTCTGCGGAGACGGTGCCTCGACGTACTGAGGAGCAGGAACTCATTTGGAGACAGCGGCTTAGTGATCCAAGGTAAGGTCTCTCAAAAAGTACTCTTATTTTTCTGAAAGTGAAACTTAAAAGCTCTGTCCGTATTATAAAGAAAGTGAAAATATTGATTACGTATTCATTAGTAAAACATTATAAAAGTTGCTGTCTGCTTTACTGATAGATGATGGTTTCATTTAAGTGAATTCTTTGCGTTGGAATAAAAGTGCGTTTCGCAAAAGAGTGCGTAGGTCTGTTTAGAAAACTCGCTGTATAGAAAAGTTGTTGCGGCAATTTACTCTTAGAGACTCTTGACTCTTGATGTCTGTCTAGAAATGGCTTCATAGGTACCCTAAATCACGGTATCGAAGTTTTTTTTAACATCTGAATTAAGTTTTCAAAACCAGTAACGTACTGGCGCCTATGCGAAGGTGACCATTTGCCATCAGATGGTATTGTTAACTTTTGTTAACTTATTAAACAAAAAAATGTGATGAAATATACTCACGGTAGATATTGTCTAAATTTTGGAAAAGCTTTCAGCTCCCTAGTGTACTTTTTCCTGATTACGCATTGGTTTCGAATTTCGTAAAGCCTAATATAAAAATAATTTGTTCCAATTTTGTCATCAGGTTGGAAGACATCTGCAACCTCCTGGGCAAAGACTGGGTCGCATTGGCTTACGAGCTCGGCGTGAGCGTAGCCACCGTTAACCAGATCCAGGCGAAACGCATCACGGCAGCTGAACAGGCGCACCTGATGCTGAAGTTGTGGAAAACTCAGTCCGGGACCAAGGCCCAGGGTAAGTTTGATATTTAGCTACGAAATGTATAACAATGTTTTTGAATATAATTGAAAATCATTGTCATCATCATGAAAATCTCCACACATACAAATTAGTATCTTATGGTTTAATGGTAAGTCTTTATGGTTTTTGTTAAGGCTTTTTTGTAACATAAGCATACTGCACATAAAAATGTAATAAAAAAGTCATTTAAGTAACTCTGTTTTAGATAATTCCCTTGAGCTGGCGTTATGCAGAATTGGACGAGATGATATCATTGCTCCTCAATCGGAGACTATCAACGAACGGCGAATACAACGCAACATTTACCAAGAAAGGCAGGCTTCTGAAGAAATTGAGGCTTATAAAGGTACTTTAAAATATTACAAAAAATATTTTTAAATGAAATAAGTATTACTATATTTTGTAAAAAAATTACAAAATATTTAATTTAATTGCAGCTGAAGAAGACAATAAGCTTAAAGACAAGATTTATGATGAAAATCAAATTGCTGAAAGAATTGAATCAGAACACGATCAAGATGAAGCGAAATATTCTCCTGAGGAGAAGTCTGTGGTTGACAAGAGTGAGATTGAGAGAACACCTACACCTAGCGAAGAGAGCGAGGAGGATGAGGGTAATTATTCTTAATATTGTAAATAATATAGTGGTGATAACCTGAAGACAGCGGGAAACCGTTGGATTCAAAGGGTAAAGTGATGTAAATTAGGGAAGTCTCATGATCAGCAGTAGACTACAAACAATAAGAAAAAGGAGTGTAGCTAACTATCATTCAAACCACTTTATATTTAGTGAAGTAACTTATTAATAAGTATTAAGATGGTTAATTTAATTAAAATATCTTCGGCAACTCACCTTCTGATTTAAATTTACTATTTTTTTAAACTCCCGCAGATATTAAAAAGAGCGTAGCTGAAAGGAAAGTACAGATAACAAAGAAATTGAGTTCTAGTAAAATCCCAGCCTCGAAGCAGAAGAAAGAAATCCGCGAAGAAATCATAGAAATAAAAACACAAATCAAACCGGATATTAAGAAATTCCATGATATTGAACAACAGGTAATATAACAGTTAAAATATTTAGGTTTTTTAAATCGAAAGACTTATTTCAATTATGTAAAAATTTCCTTGGCAATGATATAATTTCATTTATACTTTCTGCTTTAGGTGAAGGAAAAAGAGCCAAAGTTAGAAAGGACACAGTCAAAACCGTCCCCAGATTCAACTGAATCTGAAGACATAAAAGAAGCGGAAGTCCAAAAAGAGCCTGTTGAAGTAAAGAAAGAGGAGCCAAAACCTGAAAGGCCTGTAGAACAGTTCAGGAAGTTCGACCCATCATCACCTGCCAAGCCAACCCCCAAACATTTACAAAGGCATATGAGAAATGAATCAATGAGATTCCCATCGGGTGACTTCTCCAACGTAACAATTACACCTCGAAAATCAATAACAACTGAATCAACAGAGTTAAAACAAATGGTAGTAAGTAAGGTGGAAACGCATACGAAAGAAGTAATATCTCAAAAGGAAATTGATAGCGCAAAAGTGGAAGAAAAAATTGATGATGGAGAAAAATCACCGGATTTGGTAACCGAAGAAGAAAAAGATGTTGCAGAAGCAACTTTAAAAGATAAGATTCATGTATTTGAAACTAAAATGACGCGTATACCGTCGTTAGAACCTTCAAAAATTCCAGTAAAGCTTACAAAAGAAGCACTGAAAAAACACACATTACTGGAACAAGACCAAGGAATTGAGTATACTCAAGAGTTTGTAAGAGAACAGTCTAGACAAATGGAATCACAGGTTTCACAAAAAATATCCGTACAAACTGAAAAACAAACAGAGAGTGTGAAATCTGTAAAGGAAACAATCCAACAGTTTGATTCCAAAATAAAATCAGACGATAAAAGTAAGTCCTTTTCCAAAACAGTGAGAACTGACTCTACTTTAGTACAAGTCTCTTCCGAGGAAGATAGTGAGTTCCTTAAAAAATCTACAGATTCAGAGACTGAAACAGAATCCCAAACAACTGTGAAAGTTGAAAAAGAAAGACTGAAATCTAAATTGGATAGCGAGAAATTTACACTAGATAAAATACCTGACACTCAAGAACCTAAAGATGACAAAGATAAGAAATCAGACGATGATAATGATGAAAGGAAGGATGATCAGGCAGTGGCTGTGAAGGACTTCAAAATGGAACGACAATTAACAGAGGAGTTGCGGACCAGAGTGAGTGAAGAGGAAATCACTGAAACCTTTGAAGAGAAAGAGGTGTCGGTCAGTGAAAAGGTCAAAGATAAGGTAATAAGAAAATCGTAATTCCTAATGTAATTTAATAAATAAAACTCTTTCTTTAATACTATCTTTACAATTATAATGCCATCCAAATAAAAACTATTTTTGACTTTTAATTTTAGACGGAAACTCAACAGTCCGTAACAAGTGTGAAGTCTGAAATAAGCAAACATACTAAGACTGATTCAATGGGATCTGAGGATTTAACAGGTCGGAAGATATCTCAGGAATCTTCAGCACCCTCTGCTTTCGATAAAGCTGATTCGCTGGCAGACTTACAACAAAGTACCGAGAGAGACGTTAGCTTTATATCACAGACTGAATCAAAGGTATTTACTATTACCATTTCTATTGAGTAACTTTATAGCATTGTTTATTTTCATTATATTATTCTGCTTTAGGTTTATTCAAAACATAGAAGTGACTCGTTAGACGAAGCGTCACAATTTTCGGATTTAGATGATCAAATTGGCACTAGCCCGGCTCACAAGCCTGTTACTGAGAGGGAGATGTTAGAGAAAGTAGTAGAGGTAACAAGTGGAAAGAAAGAAACATCGGCCAGAGACGAAACCTTAGAGTTCCTGAAATATGAAACTGAGCATAGTGCTCAAGTTCACGTGCCTAGTCTCGCACCAGCTGAACAGCAAAAGGTTTGTAAGATACTTTTCTATGGGACCTAAAGACCATGGCTGCAACCTATTTTTTGTATAATTTCGGGGCAAGAGTCTCTCGACGAAACAGAGAGAGACCACCTGTTTGGATGTGTCCGACATTGCTTAACTTTTCAATGATGATTTTAAAAATTTCTTCCAAGAGGAATTTTAAAAAATAATGATTTCATTGTATATTTCAGGTATCTCCTAAAGAATCCCCGGTTATCAGTGCAAAGGCCCGTCAATTCATAGAGACCGTTCCCGAAGATGATTCTGTTCAAGAATGCTTCTTCTCCAAACGGATATATTCGGATTCGCTAGAAGACTCCGAACACACGGACTCCAGACGTCACTCAGAAGCAGAATCCCTAAAATCAGACCAGTCTGATGTGAAAGCTAAAGTTTCTTCATCAGACTTCGATGAACGAGCAGAGTATGAAGAAACCGGTGTCGATTCAGGGAGTGGATTCGGTGATGAAAAATTCGAAGAGAGTATCGGTTTCACAGCTATCCGAATAGATCCCAAGGCATTAGAGGATAAACAGGACTCAGACTCAAGCAGGGACTCAGACCCTGTATTTAAAAAAATGACACCCAAACGTCATTCAAGAACAGAGTCTATGTCCATCACTAAACTCAGTGATCTGCAATTAGACATTGAACCGGCCAAACCTAAACAAGAATTCCAAATGATCGTCACTGAGGCAGAGGAAGTCGATAAATCAGAGAAAGATGAAACATCTGACAAAATTTCCTCGGAAGATAGCAGAGAGATTGAAATCTCTGATCGGAAATCATCGGAAGGCATTTCCGACAGGATAAGTTCTGAAGACGCTGTAACTGATAAGAAAACGTCATCAGAGGAGGAGGAACTCAAAGATAAACCAGCACAAGATAAGGATACTACGAAATCTGTCAAAGATTTAATTCGTGATATTGAAAAAATTGATTCGAAAACTCAGTTGGTGAAAGACGAGATAGCTGAAAAAGGTATATTATAAATATTATTAGTGCATGTATCAATACTACTAAAGTCCAATTGAAGTGATCATTTAAGGTTACCTGCGTACTCATTTGTTTCTCCTTTAGAAGATAAAATCATTGCAACTATTATTTTTTTCAGTTGACGTAATAAAACGACAATCGGTAACATCAGCGGGCTCAGGTTCTGTGAGCGAGTTACGTCTTGATGAGAAGCGTTTATCAGACGCGCACAGTCTAACAGAATCTCGAGACTACACCTTCGAAGAGTCCGAAGATGATATCCCAACACAAGGAACGCACGTAGATACGGGGAAGGAGAAGATTGAAGTTAAAAAAGAAGCGGAATTCAAAATACAAGAAAAGGGTATGTATAATAACGATTAGAAACTTAACATATCAGACACATGCAAAATATTCGCCCCTGTCTGCACAAATCTGTATAAAAAAGTACTGTGTTTAAATATAGGAACGATGTAGTAGGAAAATACCCCAATGAGACTAAAAAGAGTTGCAAACATGAAAAATCTTATAAGAAAACGTATAATATTTCTCTCATTTGATAACTCTTTCTACTTATTTATGTTCCTTATATTAGGATTCTGATCGTGATATTTCATATCACAGGATATTTTTGATTGAATATTTCCAGAAAAAGCAAGCGAGCAGCCAAAACTGGCTAAATTAACCCATGGTGACTCACTAGATGACGTGGAAGGGTTCCCCGAAGAATACGTACATAAATTGCCACACATCGCTGAAGCAGGGTAAGAGAATTTAGTAAAAGTTAAATAAAAAATTAAATAGACAGTTTACGTGTTATTGATGTATTGATTTTTTATTTTAGTTCATTGCCGCCTAAAACGATCACAAGTCAGTTTCTGAGTCGAGAGCGCGAAGAACAACTGAAGCGTGAAAGTACCGAAAAAGTAACTACCATTACTGAACCGACTACAGTTGTCGAAGAAGAGACGTCGTCAACAACTGTCGTGAAAACTGAAAAACCACTAAAAGAGGAGGAATCAGTGACGCGAGTCATTGAAATCGTAAAGCCTATTGTTGAAGAGAAAACTGTGTCAAGCATCACTGAATCTGTAAAGGTAGAAGGAGATACTACTATAACAACATTAACTGAAACCACAACATGTCCTACGGGAGAGGTAATCACTAAAGTTACTGTAACAGAGACAACTAAAACTGCTCACGGGGAAAGAACAAAAACAAGCGTCACAGAAACAATCAGCAAAGCAGAAACTACTAGTGCTGTTGTTACTGATATCTTCAAACTACCAAAAGAAGTACAGATCATCACTGAAACCACGTCATCGGAACCTATTATTGAAAAAGAAACTTTCACAACCTCTATTATAAAATCCGAACCAGTTGTTTCGACTAAACACGTAGAAATAATATATAAAGCTTCTGATATGGACCAATCAGCTTCAGTAACAGGAACCACAACAGAAACTAAAACTGTAACTTCCACAAGAACGGAATCAAAAAATTTTACAACTGATTCAAAATTTGATGTTACAAAAATAAGGACAGATACTTTGGGAAAGTTTGACTTGACCGAAGATTTAATGGACACAAAAGGCGTTAAAAAAACTGATGTCAAAGATGCTAAGGAAGGTTCTGAAATTACTAAAGAACAAGTAAAGCCTGTAATTGACGATATCTTGCAGAAGGGAACTATGGCGGCAGCTGCCCGAAGCCCTACCAAAGAAATTGTAACAGAACCAAGAAGTTACGATGCTAAAGTCCCAGCCAAGGAAGAAAGGAGACATTCCTGTATTAGCCCAGCCATATCTCTTGAAAGAATTGCCGAATCCGAAACCGAGGAAGAAGAACCACCAAAGGTAGAACCTAAAACCGTTAGCATTAAAGAAGACGTTACCGTCGGAATAAAAAAATCTGATTCTGCCATGAAACAAATGGCAGACAACATAGAGATAATAATAAAACAAGCTTCAGAAGACGTGGATCTCTCAGCAGAAGAACCCGTAGTTGAACCTGATCCAACGGTTACACAAGACATTGCAGGACAAGTTTCTGTAGATTCAATTATAGAGGAAGCAGTGAACACCGTTGAAGAATATCTGGACACATCAAAGGAGAAAGAGAAGGATAGTGAGGTTAAAAAGGAGGTCGTTTTTGAAGAACCTAAGAAAATTATGAGAGAAAGACCCGGTTTGATAAAGTCGCTATCTAGAGACAGCGGAGAGATAGTCATAATGCCAAAAAAGAAGCATGCTAGAACTTTCTCGGTTCAAAGTTCTCCGGAAGAAGTTGAAGAACAAATCTACACTGATTCGGAATCAGGTTTGTATCACAATTAGGTACCTTATTTAACAAAACGGATGGGCTGATAACATTGTCTCTTTACAAATCATCTTCATCATATTTTTTTCTGTCTTATTTATACAAAACATATGAAAATATTTTTATAATTTTTTGACACTAATGAATTTGAGTTAATGAATGAATTTGAAATCTACAGTAATATTTTGCTATAACAAAAAAATCTCTGTTAAACTGCTGCATATTGAGTATAATACAAAATACTTATTTTCAGATATGGACAAAGCAAAGGTATTAGAAATAATAGAACCAAGTTCCGATGTAGACGCTAAAGTTCCTGCATCTAGCTTTGATACACGTAAATTAAGAACCGACTCACTGGACGATGCTGATGATTTTCCGGAAAAAGAAGTGAGTAATTTATATTATAGCACAGTGGTCACACTTTAGGTCACTAAACCCGCAGTTTACGTACGCTTCATATGTAAGGGGCGGGTTTATGTCACACTTGCTATAAAATAA
>DWIY01000298.1:0-14548 GCA_018248615.1 Erynnis brizo brizo
AAATCAATTAGTCTTTTTAAAATATTTTCCATGTACAGTAAAATCTTTTCTACGATTTTATTATATGTAATAGATGTTCGTACAGAAAACACGTAATGTATCCAACATTCCTTACTAATACCGTCCGCACGCAAAACGCGATAATTTGTTGTTTCCAACACATTTTCGTGTGAATCTCTGAACAACTAAGTTTTTTCTGAATTGTTGAGATTAGAAAATTTCATGTCCTTTAATTCCGTGTAATTCTTTTACAGTTGTGGACACAGTATAATTATCTTATAATTAAATGTGGGTCATACAATTTTGCAGCTTATGACGAAATATACAATAGAAAAATGGCTTTACCTCGTATAATTCAAAACTAGTCCGGCTTCCAAATAATATACATAATAAGAGACACATTCATTAAAATGTTTAATGATACTCACAAATTACTCAATTATAAAATAAAAAGAATCAAAATCCTGAAAAATAACGGGTTAGCTCCAAAATAGGTCACCGGGTTCCCAAATGTCCGCATTATTCGTGCCCACTGTGATAAGCGCCTGTACTGAGATACGTTCGCTTTATAAATCACCCGACTTACTGAGCGCAGGTGTTTTTACAGTTGTCTAACTACAGACGTTTTGTATGGTTAAATTCCCGTCTTATGTATTACAATAATAATTCATTGTAGGTTGCTTTAAATTACTTTGACGCGCGCTACTATGTGTGAGTTTTGTAACTATGCACCTTTGCATTGTGTGGCAGTAACGACGTCTCTGTAACACGCCTTCTCTGCGACACATACAAGCTTAACGCACACATAATACCATGCATCAAGATGAGTTAAATTATTATTGTCTATTTTTATTTAGTTAGCTACTATTTAGGTTTACGTGCAAATATTTAATCATTAATGGTTGTATCCGTAAAAGTGATGATATAACAGCAATTGCCGCCACCCAATAATAACAGTCTCTTAATTTTAGGTGTTTTATTTTTGATACTGACACTCCATATTGCCATAAAATTCTTTGTTCCTATTATACGGAGTCAAAATAGAGACTATAGGTAATTGGGCCACGAGTCGCACGGTCGTCGTCCTCGGAGTTCCATTGCTTTTATCTCAAGAGGATTGTTTCTGCGAATCTAAGGTTGTATTAATTAAAGATACGTAGCTTGCTGTTTGCCGAACAAGCGATTCCTCGGAGGAGCACGATTTAATTTGTTCTATTTTGCATTTGAGTACTTACTCTCGCTGAGAAATTGGTATTAAAGGAAAACTGGAGTAATATTTATAGAACTCTTTTTGTATGTACCTACCGACATCGCAATTGTGGTATTATTGCTTTAATTTTCTATTGACTTTATTCCAACCATCTTCTTACAATTAAACTTCTTCTTATTTAAGGATCGGTTTAAGGACCTCGCTGTACCAGCTACTCCATACATTCCATGGTAGCCACGTGTGGTGCAGCAATTAGGGCATGAGGGGGATTTTCTTCTCTTCGAAGGGGATGGTCTTCTCTACGAAGAATCCTGGGTTCTGTTCCCAGCAGAGTAGAGAAATTTAAAATGTGTTCCTAGAAAATTTATGGCGTCTCGTTTTTTGCGTAACTAGAAATATACCTATTTTATAAGCTTAATCATTCTTTATAGATAGTATAGCTAAGTTAAGTTAGTGATTCATCAAGTAATTTTAGTTGGACGATTTTCTTTAATAAATCAGATTGTTACAATCAAAAACGTTAAATTAATGAAGTAAATTGTGAGAAGAATTAAATGGATAGCAGAATTAGAATTTTGAAGATCGTAACGACCATATAAAATTAGAAATTTTGTTTGAGAAATTGTGACACAGATCGATATGATGGTCCTTTGGCATATTCACAAAAAATTGTGTAAAATACAGAAAAGGAGACTCGTATAAACAATCATAACATAAAGCCCAACGCTTAAAGTTGTGTGTCTATGTACATATAGCAAACAAAGTATAAAGAAATTCTCTTTAGGGTGACAACAAGGGCCCTTACCAGAATAGCCCAAGAGCTGGCAGTCATTTTTCCAGAGCTGTTTGAGGCATTATGTAATCAAAATCAATCAAAAATGCACATCTACATGTTTTTTCTGCAAAATAATTCGTTCTTTCATTATTTAGAGCTTGACTAAGTTCCATTAGCCGCAAGTCAGGTCTACGTTTTTGGTGTTTGGATATTACAATTAATCGATTCAACATGATTTTATGATGCCTTAAACACTTCTCGAAAAATGTCTGCTAGCTCTTTCGCTAAAATTGATATCCGATAGGACAATACGAAAATATTCTCATTTACCTACTCACTCAAGGACGCCCTACAAAGTAATAGACGTATAAAAATATGTAACGGCTTCCTTGTTGCAGAGCCCGTTAAGTTATCTCAGCGGCAAATCGATGTTTATGTCGGGGTTATCGTTTTATTGGCGAATAAAGACTACTTGATGGACCTGACTTGTGACTAAGGAAGCTTAAGTTGATATAAGATACGGGATTTTGGCGGATTTCTTTTTTTTTAAAGCTTCTATTTGACTTACAGTGTTTACAGAATTCGGACTCTTACTCTAGGGTCCTACTGGCGTGACGCGTGACCAAAGAGTTTGTTGAAATACGCCTGCTGTAACGGAGAAGGAAAATATCGTGAGGAAGTCTGCGAGGTTAAGAGTTCACCAGAATGTTCTCAAAGGCATGTAAACTCCACCAACCAACCCGTACTTACTAGGCCAGCGTGATCGACCAAAAAAGCTTACCTACATCCTACTCATAATTAAGGTTTTAGATAAAGAATGTTCTTCTATTAACTAATTTAATAGCAATAGCTTTTGGTTATGCCTGCAATCAATATGAAGCACACATATTGATTTCCGGAAAAATGAAGCATCCTTATGCGCGGTCAGCGCTCGAATCAATTTGCACACTTTCTCCCTAAAAATGTTTTATGATAATCGTCTTACACTACAGTGAGACGCTTTACTGTGTATAATGAATTTTTCATTTACAAATTGGTGTGCACTGTTTCAAAAAATACAGGTACTTAGTTGTTGTAGGTATGAGAGACTGCGAAACAATTTATGTTAAAAACATTTTGCAAAAAAAGCTTTTATTTTTTTTTTTTCATTTGATTTGATACCCATAACATGGGAGTGCATAAAACATAATAATCTTGCTATCTTTGCCACCATCAAGGATTTTGCATGGCGTCTCATAGATAGATCATGCATTGTCATCCAAACATCCATATCAATCAGTTAAGGGTAACTGCTTTAAAATTGAGTTGCAAGAGCTAACCTGAATACATACAAACATTGCAAGTTAAATTTTTTTATAAATAATGAAGTTAGAAACATTTCTCTACGTATTTGTAATAGAGAAAGACGCACTTAAGAGACTATTTTGCTAAGTACTTTAATTTCTAAGAACCTTGTTCCTAAACTTTTACGTGCGATGTTAGGAAGGATCCTTCCCATTCATGGAAGTGTTACCGCTTAAAACTATATACTAAGATCTTATTTGCGGTGTCTGTCCCTGTAACGTTTTCGCACGAAATCTCTTTGAAGTGGTCTTTGTGTCCTTTATGTTACTCTAATACGGATTTGTGTGTATTGCAATGCCGAAATATAAGGTAACAGTCTTCCTCATAATCTTGCTTTTCACAAATGTATCAGCTAATATGTATAATAGTAGGTACTTAGCACAAGGTAAAGATGCAGGTTTAGCTGTAACTCATTAGAGCAGTTTTGGTTTAATAAACTATTATTCTAAAATATTGCATGTTATATCGTATATTTAATTGTATTGAAACTAAAAGTAGTAATTTAATTAGAAATTACATTAAAATTACCTAATATTAATTAATTAATTAATTTTCATTACCTAATTACCAACGATTAATTTTGGTGGCAACATAAGCAGAAGAATGTTGCAAGAATTACAATATCTGATTTTTAAGCAAGGTTTTATGTTTTAATGATTATCTACAATCTAGATGTATAATAATTATGTTCACAAGTTCTTATGCAAGACTAGTGACTTTAGATAACAAGTTTACTATTAAGTTAATAACGCAAGGGTCATCTTGCCGATTGCAGGAAGTCAGGTCATTAGCTGATTGTCCCTTTGAGGTTGAGATAATATGATATTATAACTCCAACGTATTGTCGCGCAGGCAATGCCTTTGATGTACAGGCCATCAAAGGAGACGGTATTTAGGTATACGGTAGATTGGACTGTTTGTCTAGTGACTAGTGATCTTCTTTGCTACAAAGATTTAATTTAACACTTTCCCAGCGTGATGGACTATATGAATGCACAGAAAATTTAAAGGAAAATATAGAATTAACAACTAAATAAATGTATGGGACAAGACGTCTGGTTTTTGAAATTCCTAAATGCAAGTCTGTAAGTTCGTTTTTTGATTAGGTACGCAAAACAGGTGAGGAGTGCCCCCCGAGCCCCCGAGCATGAACACTATTGTCAAAGTATTCGTACGGTAAACGTCAGTCATTAGTATGTTATTTGTTATTTGAGCCTGTCTGAAATCTTCTCATACTAATGGCACACGGCACAGAAACCCAGTCTACCCTATAATATTCGTTTCTCACTGAATCCAATTGTAAAGATCGCGAGGACAAAATCCTAGACATCCTACTTTGTTTATTTTCTTACATTTTTCAATTCGCAAAATCATTATTAAAGCATTCTATAGATTCAATGCTTATAGTATAACGCATAAAGGTTTCTCGGAATATCCATTACCTAATTAATAAGTATACGAACATTGTGTGCGAGTGGGATTCTCAGTAGTAATAGTGGGTCATAGTAGAATGTCCTGCATGTGGTTTGCCAGTAGGTATGTACACGTAATAGTCAAATATTTTGGGGTTAGGGATGTTAAAGATTGTCTGTTACCCATTAATGACTCACTGTAGGGGTCAGGTACAAAACTCACAATGAGAATGGTAGGTAGGCGTTAGTCTACAACGCTGGCCTAATGCAAGTTGAAGGACTTCACAATTTACATGCCTTTGAGAACAATTTAAATTTGTCACGTGTTAAACATTTACAGCAATATGTTTAATTTTTAAAATCTTTTTCAATAAAGTTATTGGGTGCGTGCCACTGTGATTCAAACGACGATTACCGTACGAATACTTTGTTTTCGTCCTCACGGCTCATTTTCCGAAGGACATGCAAAACATGGAATATTCGAATAGGTACTTCCCATGTTTCCCTTCGCTCCCGCTCCGCCAGGGGGCAGATGCTACTCGTGAAATTCGTCAATTTACGAGTATTTAGTAAATGATGATGAAAATTCTAATAGAGCGGGATTCGCGGTAGTTATTAGAAGGTCACACACAGTCACAATACCCCGTGGACTGGTTGCGGCTATCCACAGAGTGTGTACTTAGAGGCACTTCGGAAACTTCGCTAATATCTTTGGATATGCAGCGAGGTAGGCCAAAGTTATAATCTGTGCATTACCTATAGAACTTTGTACTACGTGTGAATGGAATTCCTGAACGAAGGCGCGTCTTGCAAGGATAAGCGGAGGCGGCCCCAAGTTATAATCTATGGTTTATTGAACTTTAAAGTATGTTTCCAGTGAATCAAACAAAAGTTTGCGTGTAGGACAACGCTGATGGTGCCACGCTAAAGTAGACACGTAGACAGTACAGTACAGTACAGTAGACGGTGTGATCAAAGTGAGTCGAATCGAGACACGCTGTCGGTCTTATAGGTTAAATGTTGTGCAAATAAGTGAATAAAACGGTAAAAAGAAAATAGTGTTACTTAGAAGTAGTATGTAGTAAAGAGAAAGTGGAAAAAACTGAGATCATTTATTAATGGATTCATTTTTAAAATGTTAGAAACCTAATGTTTTCTACATTACACACTTTTTAACATAACTGGCTGTATTTCTAAAGTTCTCAAGTATATCTAAGGAATTTCATCTCACAAAAAAATCCCAATTTTCTTAAAACTTTATCGCTAGAACCCGCCGCAGGGGTCAAGCCGCGGGGGAGCAGTGCGTTTAATACTGTACACACGAAACCATTATTCACTACCAACAAATGAAATAAAACCTTTTACCATATTTAAAGGAATTTTCTATAATTGTATGTAGGTGCATCCTACTACTATTATAAATGCGAAAGTTTGTGACGAAAGATGGATGTTTGTAGCTCTGTCTCGCAAAAACGGCTGAACAGATTCGGATGAAATTTGGTACAAAGGTAGATTATAACCTATAATAACATATAGGATACTTTTTAAATTCAAATTCTTAGGTCAATGTGGATAAAGTCGGGAGCGGAAGCTAGTAAATAAAAAAAAATCTAAAACACACCAAAAATTTTTGATGAGATCTGGGAGAGGATGGTGAGTTACTTGGATTATTATTTAAAAAAGGAAACAAACTAAAGTTGAATTGCCCAGAACTACGCACAAATAGTCCTACTCCTGTCCAGAGTCCAGTCTACTCACAGTACCTATAGTACTCTAAATTCCACGCCGACATAGTCATGGGTGTCCAATAGTGTCCATAGACTACATAATATATTACTTTGAATTCTACGCGGACAAAGCCGTGGGCATAGCTAGCTATCAATACATCGAACAACGCAAATTGAATAACTCGTCCTCAACATAATCTGCCAATGTTTTCCTTTCCCTTTTCGATCGCGGCTTTGCTTTCCCGTGAATCGAATTGAAAATGGGATGAGTGCCTTTTGTTTATAGATTCTGTTTCCACGAGAAAAAATATTTCATTACCCATCTGCCAAACACAGGATCTTCGAATCCGTCATGTTGACAAATGGCATAACCATTCGTCGGTTCGCCGGGAATAGTTGGGTATGGATGTGAAGCAAACACGCTTTTGAAGAAGAATAGTTGTTGATCCTTGCGTGTTTGGATAAATATATTGTCTGTTTTGTCGCGAAAACGAAGCGTTTATAGGTTCTTTTATAAAGTTTTTTCCCTGAAAAACATCGTTCGGCTAAAAAGGTTATTTTATAAGACAGATGGTTGTACATATTGAAAGTCTAATAAAATAACCTGTTAAAATCAAATTTAAGAAGTTTTTTTCGTCCTTCGAAGCCGTCATTGAACGAAACATATTCCAATCAAGAAATTAATTTGACTTTTCAAACATTTTCAAAATTTCAAATTGACTTAACGGATTCAAAGTCTTTAGCGTTTCCCACCTACGCTGATTCTTACTCACTTTCTTTTAAGATATTATACTCGTATGTATATACCTACCTAGACACTTTTCCCAATCCCTATATTATTTTTATTTATATTGATTCACTTAATTCTATACGTGTTCTTCTGTAGCAGCGACGTCTATAATCGATCGACTCTCATTGGCACTCACGTTTCCATGACTCCGTCCCGACCCACCACTAATTGGATGACGCCCGATATGCGTCTACGGAATCGCAGTACGAATTAAAACGTACGATTTTTGTTTCAGCCATTACGACTACAGCTTTCGAAGCCGTACCTGTCCGTGTATCGCCGAGTTTATTGTTCAATTTGCCTTCCAATATTTGAGAGGCACCAAATTATGAAAGCGAATATTCGAATGATCACAACAGGGATGGGGTGGAGCCATAAAAAGAAAGCAAGCGCTCACAAGAGTCTCTAATTCTTTTGTTATTCGAACGCAGCCGTCGTTATTGTCTGTTGAGTTCGAAAAATACCGATAAATTGTTACTCTCCTAGAAATTGCGCTACAAAAGCGATTCTGAGAACGATATTATACTTCATATTCGTTCACTATTCAATTTTGACATTCTGTAAATATTGATAACAAAATATTAATGCAATATTTAGGTCATTGTTTTTCTTTTACTCGATCGCTTGAATATTTTATCATAGGAAAAGTCAGGTTGTTTTGCTTTCAACCTTTGCCTTCATAGCGGGATAGTAATAAAAACAAGTTTATTCAGCTGAAGCCAATATTTCAGGCTGAGATAGAATAACGGAGTTTTTAGGGTAAAATATGTGCATGACATACGTTTGCCAACTCTACGCTTCAGTCAGCATCGAGGTGACGCGATCGTTGGAGCTCGCGGTCGGAATATGAATGAGGTCTCTCAATAGCAGAGCACCTAACCTCAATAGGAGGCGATGATTAAAAGTAATTCATTCGACGATTGCACGATTGAGCCGCTTTGCGTTTGCATCATATAAAACAGTCACGTCTTTCAGACAACGTAATACGTAAGCTGTTTATGCGATCAGTCTTCGCAGTGTATACGTTTTCGTGACGGCATAATGTAACAGTTGACTGAGAATTGTGTACCTACTTTACATATAGACATGAGTGTGGCAGCACGAGATAAACTTGTGCCCTGTGGCGCAACAGCTTATGGTGGGTAGTAGTAGCACAGAATAAGTTGGTAGTAGTAACAGATAGGTATATCCTTCAGGCTTTCGTCTGAATTTACCCCACTTTTCCTATGACAATTTTATTAACAAAACTTGATGGTCATTCCTAAATCCATTACTGCGTGATTAAACCGTTTACCTAATACCATTTTAAACACCTTTGACCTCTTAACATTGCTATTTATTATAATTGTACATTTATATCAAAAGTAGATTCGACTTAGGTACTCGAATTCATTATAATAATAATAATATCGAATTATAACAAAAATTAAATATAGGTACTTGGCAGCAATAAAGCTACAATGTCAATGTCGATAAATTATCCGTAAAATGAATACCAGAGAGAATATTCTCAGCATAAAGGAAATTCTATGCCTTAAAGTGAAGGATGGATGGGTCCGGGCTCAACAATATAGTAGCCCGAAGAATAAAATTTAGCATACATCGGTATGCTTAAATACATACCTACACGTTACACGATAACGTTTACCCTTAGGCAAATAAATCATTTGTTATTTACAACCCAGAGATTTCATTTGAAGGCTTGCGCAATTAGGTACTTGTCTTCGGCTAGAAACTAAGTATAACCTAAAAATTTTATATTGCTTTTTTGATGATAATATTTCGATGCTTAATGTCGATTACCGAAAAACTTCATAATATCGTAATATTCCAAACTAGATATTGTAAGGATTCTGGTAAAAATGAGCATAGCAATATGATTGTTTTCGTAAGGATCTTGTTGTTGTTTTGTTGGATCTAGACAAAAACCTTTTATGCGACAGTAAACAAGATTGCTAGTTGAACAAATATATTTTCTTGTGTGGCAGTATACCTAGTATGTAATAAAATTATACGACGAAAAATACATTAAATCTTGAAGTATGTAGTACTTAACAGTTACAAAAGTAAAATATCCTTCCAAAAGTTATCTACCTACTTGAAACAGTTGAAACTCACTGACGTACTCGTAGGCTTTCTTTAAGTGACAAATATGAGTCACTTTTATCAAAAAGTCATGTTTTTACAGACTTCAAAAAAAAGGTCATGTTTTTACCGACTTCAAAAAAGAAGGTTATCAATTCGCCTACCTATGTAATATTCTCAGAACTGCACAATTTTTACATAATATGTTGGTCGATTACGACTTCCGAACAAGAATGCCAAATTTCGTGGCATTTCAATAAAAAAATTTCATTTCATGAAAAATAAGAATAGTACTTAACACTAATTTCTTGAACTTTCGATAAATCGAATGCTGCACTCCTTCAATTCACCATTTTTGAAGCAAAAATTTGATTGCTCCGAATAATGGTGACAATCATCGCTTTTTTCTTCGTAATCGAACGTGCTCGGATCATTAAAAATTTGTTCTAGTGCAGTCTTTCGGGCATGTAAATTTTAACCTCTCCATCATAAAATGGCAAAGTTTTAAAAAATATCCTCGACTTAATTTAAGAGCTACAATAACAATAAAGATTTCAAATCTTTTCCATCTCGACCCGGTTGTGTCGCGTCGTGTTTTGTTCAAGTTCCCTGGGAGGGCGTCCGCCATTTGTCAACTCCGCCACAGCTTTTGTCTTTTCATTTTCTGTTAATTTATTTTCAGAGAAATTGAAAGTTTTGAAACAATTACAAAGATTTGCCAGGTACATTTTCTCTCATTTTGTTATGCGTTGATTACAATTGACGTTCTTTCTCCTAAATTTACGCTTGGACTATACTGGCTAAAAACGAATTTAACGATCGGATATTTCTTACTTATCTCAAAAACCCCAATTCGTATGACCCGAAATATTCACTTAAGCGGGGCGCCATACAAAAAGTGTCATTATTTATATTACGAGACGTCCATTCTCCTTGTTTAACTAACCGTAGCACATTTCCGTCCTCCTGTCATAAAACTGACCTTTTTCTTTTTTACGGTCGCACGGACAATCGGGGAAATATAATGTGAATTTGTCAAGAAAATCCAACACCTTGTAGATTGGATCAAGTTTACCTTTTTAGGAAAACATCGGCGTTTCGGGAGGCGAGGATTACTGGTAGGCCTCGGCTGAGCCACGTGCGTGCGCTACAGTTTCGAGGCGGGATAAACTCGAGCCGTGTAAAGCTTAACAATAAAATGCCACTCCTCTGTGAGTTTACTAACAATGTCCTTTGTTTGTATTTTTCGGGGGTTTATTCTGTTGCCTCCGTCAATCACACGCGCCGCTGAACCTGTTTACTATCTGGGTGACTTCATTTCAGTTGTGTGTAATAAAATAAGTGTGATCAAACGACATTTGAAGGTGGTTCGCCGTTGGTGTTAGTCTGGAGAAGTCTCAAACCGATGCTTTCATTTACTGGCAATGTCATTTACATACACTTCAGCTGCCTTACACGTGTAGCCATTAAACATAGCAGTTTATCCGTAGCCCAGGGTTAGGTACAGGATCGGCTATCGTGGGTTACGAGAGCGGTATCAAGGTTTGGCGAGCTGCCGAGAGGTCTTTCGATTGATGGAGTTTTAACTCGTTTGCGATCTAACCTACGATTCCGGTGACTAAAGCTTTCGGAAATCGTCCTGTTCTCGTTCATATGAAGATGCATCCCTATAATTGATTGGAACACTTCGCAGATAAGTTTGAATTTATTAATACGAGAAGGTCGAGATAGTACTAAAGCGATATGCTTATAAGTTATATGTAGAAAATGTCATGTACACTGTAGACAGGTGGTAGACAGCATACGTTCGTACCTTACATACCTACGGACTTATGATTATTACTCGCGTCATAGGCACTTCGATTTGACGCCTTATTACTTAAAGTTTCCTGAAACGTTGATAACGATATCGTTAGACAAAGTAATAATTCTAAATTGCTATCCATTGGTAGTTCACGTTTTAAGTGATTATTTATTGGGTTTATTTAATTTACTTAGGTAAGATTATAATATTATAAACTTCATCAATAGGCAATTACGCAGTATCCTGACTTAAGGTAAACGCTAAGTGCCTGAAAACTTCACAGTTCCATGACCCTGCGCTATCGCTTCTACGGGCTTACACGTGTAGCTGTTAAGTACAACAGTAAATTTGTGGTTCACTGGGTGCTGGTTCGGCTCGTGGATTACCTAGCGCGGCTTGGCGTCCTGCCGAGAGGATCGCCGCTTAGTTTCGACTAATGATGTACCGAGTTGGTTATTTTTGATATTCGGATCCTTCAGTGTTCAAAATGACAGGATCGAGTTAGTACTCGAGTCAAGAGCGCCGCTGAATACTTGGGTACTCGAGTCTAGTACTCGAATACTAAGTACACCGAATTCGAGGAAATAGTATGTCTTTAAAAGATAAAAACCGATTCTTAAGGAGTAAACTCCAAAAATAAAAAAATTCTTCACGCCGTACCACGGCATCATAACAATAAGGAATACAATTCTGCTTTTGGCAGCTTGGAAAAACATATATGATATTAACGATATAATTATAATTAGTTTCGTTACATTGATTCGTGCATTGAAAATTCATCTTTGAATGTAACTTCTACACATAAGGTAACAAATTTTAATACTGGAGTCAGTTATTGAGACCGTCAGTATCCGAATAGGTCCCTATCCTGAAGCTTGAGTACGCGAGTCACTAAAACTACTCGAGTCGACCTAACTCGGCACATCACTAATTCAACTCGCTCTCCATCCGCCTCTGATTCCATTGAATAAAGTTATTGGAAAACGTCGCACTGTATTGAGACGTAAATCGTCCATTCAACTTACTGCCAGGTCATGTTTCCGTTTCACCAATCGTTAACAGCATTTTATAAATGCTACGTAGACAGATTAGTACATAGAAAACGTCGAGTAAGACGCTTTGTGGCCTACTTTCGTTTGTGGCGGCTTTGTAGTCTGTTCGAATTAGTCTAAGATTTCATTAATTACAATTTCAGCCTATGTTTTTAATTATTTTAAATAAACATTAACAAACAAATGGAATTACATAATTAAGAAGCCGATTGCGATGATAATAAATGCAAAGTGAATATTTAGTCTGCAATCTAGGAAAGGGCGCAGGTCGATATTTAATTATTTATCTTCAAATAATTGACATCCCGATGAGTTTATAACAAAACTTGATAACGCAGGAAGTCAGCCAGCGCATTCTAGTTAAAGCATAAGACAGTAATGATATGCAAAGCGATAGAAAAATTCTAATACACCCAAGTAAGTATTGCACGAGAAGATTTTTAATAAGTTCTCAACACGACACTCACCCGGTGCTCGAGAAACACTCTCGCTCGACACGACGCCACTGGTTACGCCCCTACTTATGAGCTCGTGCGTTCATGCAATATGCACAAATACAGCTGGTAATAAGCAGTAATGAAGTTTGCATTTGATACTTTCTTCACAGGACACACGTAATACAGTTAAGTGTGGGCTTATCGTCGGTGGCAGGCGGCCAAGCGTCGCGCGCCTGAGCACTGGCTTAAGGCCCGCTCGAGGGACCCGCGCGTCGTATTATGCACCTTTATAAGCCAAGATGTAATTAGCGATATACTCAAGTGGTCTTTTTCACTTTATGAAGACTGAAGAGTATTTTTAATTAAGGAAGGATTTCAGGCTTAGAGCGATACAGGTCAGTAATGATATGAGGTATTTTGCAAGTCAGATTGTTATTTTTTAAAGCAGGGTGGCTCTAACTAAAGTAATCTCAAATAAGTTCATTTTTTTATTTCAGGTAATCTTTCAAAGATTTATATCTTTATTCATTTCACCAGTGAATTTCTAAGTACCTATCTTTAAAAATTCTATATTCCATTCCAAATTCCTTTAGAAGATAGTTGGAATACAAAAAAATCAACTGTCTTCTTATTTCTTCATGCTAGTCTTTTTAGACGTTTGATTTCCAAGCCGTAACAGAGACAGAAAAAAAGTAAATTCGAATGAATAACATTAGTATCAATATGACCTAGTACATTGACGTTCCAAGTAGAAGTAGGTAACAAAGTGTTGGCTACGCCAATCTCTCGTCAGCATGTAATGTAACTTCAAACGAAGGAAGGCTTATCTGGTGGCAAGTGGCCAACCGTCGGCTCCGGCCGGCTCCAGGCCAAATCGCTTAAATCTCGAGGTATTCCTGACTGTACTAAACTTTGCCCTAATGTAATTAGTAAATAAAACTTCGTAAGCTTTCCCGATAGGAAAATAGCGTAGATAAAGCTTGATGTTTATTAACCGAGACTACGTTTTGGGTGACGACATAAGAACTGTTTTGGAAACGTACGTAGGTACAATCTTAAATATCTAAAATTACCTTTCCATAAACATTGGTTACTTTAACTGATGTCGCGTGACACTGTGTGCGTTAATATTGTATACACTGTGTTTGGCTTCGAACTAGCGATAATTTAAGGGAATAAAATATACCAAATTTTATCGATAACACACCCCCCTGGAGGGGGTGTAGCCCCCAAACTTTGGCGACCATTAAATGGTTGCCATTTCAATTTTCTATAATTTTTTATGGACGACAAGATAACTTTGATTTCTTGGCTCTTGAATGTTCTACATATATATGGAGATGAAAATTGATATGATTATCAAATTGAGATTTGATAGTTCAAAAATACCACCTATCAAAAATCATTTTTATCTCATTGTCACATCAACTCACATCCTTACTAAAATGATTCCCACCGCGCAAGTGTTTGAGGAAAATAGAAAGAGAAGTGGCTGATCTGTCCATTATATCTTTATCCCGGCTCTGAGCGCGCAAAATGATGTGAGAATATTTCTCCATCTCGGCCAATGTCGGTACAACAAGAATGGAGGTTTATTTTTGTTTTATCTCTTTTTATTCTGACAATAATAGAAAAGAGGCGATAAAATGAATATCTGAACGACAGTAACGTGTTAAGAATAATAATCGACTTGTTTCTGATTGAAACTACTACCTTTTTCAAACCTGAGTTATAAAAACTTGAGGACAGTGAAGTTTAGAGCAAATATAATGATTTGAATATGAAGTATTTCGTAGTTGTGGACTAGGCCGATAAATAGGCAAGATGGGGGATAGAATGTAAATCTATACATATAATAAAATCGTAGAAAAGATTTTACTGTACATGGAAAATATTTTAAAAAGACTAATTG
>DWIY01000299.1:0-14547 GCA_018248615.1 Erynnis brizo brizo
CTGTTTAAAATACCTACGTTGAAGTTGATAGGCATGTTTAAGTGGAATACCTAAATCGCATTTTAACAGACTTAACTACACTATATGAAAAAGCGAATTTCTACTGTTTTTTACCGAGATGTTTTTTATGACGTTAATTTAACTAAGTTACGGAGTAATATCTGAATTAGCATAAAAATTATGACTTGCAGGCTTCTCCTAAATAGGTATCTACAAGACGTCATTGCCTTTTGAAAGGCTTTATAAAATCCACCCCTAAAATTTTGCCCCAAGGAAAAGTTAAATACAATTTCTTGAAGGGTTTCCTGCGTGACGCAACCTCAAATGTTTACCAATTCATCATAAGGAAGTTATAGAAAAAAACATGAAGAAACGCGTAGATAACAGACATCAAACATTCAGGCATACAAAAACCTAAACATCATAAACACAATACTTTACGGTATATACATACATACACATAACACTACATATCTATCTTTGTTTAGATTGTTTAAGGCCCTTTCAACAGTGGATAAGGGTAAACGACGACAGTGATTTAAAATGGCATAGCTAAGCAAAAGGAATTTCAATGACTCCTCAAAGAATCTTTAGTGTAGTGAGTCACCGGCCTTTCTTCAACTGTGCAAGTAAAACTTGGCGATAGAATAGCAAACAGTGACCTCATTCAGTGGGTCAATGCACGTCGCCTTATCGTCTGCTGAACAAGACAATATTTCGACCAATATTTTGTGATATTCAGTTGGAACAGCTAAATGGCGTGAACGGTGCAAAGTTCAGAAACAGTAGGTAAAGATGAAAAGGGTATTATAACTTTAATGTCAATGACAATTAATATGAAAAGGCACACATTTAACTTCAGAAGTCCTAATATAATCGTGAATAAAATGAACATTCTATAAGGCCTTCTCCTAATTTGCTGTGACAATACGACACAAGTGACAAATGTATGCAATGACGTTATCGTACCACCAACTTTTTGCGAGCGCCATGGCAAGTGGGACAAGGGGATACAGATACTATTTTAAACTTCGTTTATGAATGTGGTCGCGTACAGGGAAATTAAGATGACTATTTTTCCTTACGTACGAGTAACAACGTTTCTATAGACTATATTTTCAATTGAATGTCGAAATTCTACTTCAAAGTTATAAATGAAACGAACCTAAAACTTAAATAAAATCATGTTTATTTTCGCTGTCTGTCTGTCTGTCTGCCTCAATAATGTGACAAGAATTATTAACATGACTTTGTAATCTTACACCTATCCCTTTGCGTGTAGAAATAGTCCAAAAAAGTAAATAAAACGAGCGAACGAGTGATACATGTCCTCGGAGCTTATGAACTGGTTTATTTATAGTTAAATCTATTTATATGAAGCTCCTAACGTTTATAAATGCTTTTAAAGGTACTTACTTCTATCTGGATGCTTAAAAGATAAACGTTTTAAGTGGTTTTAAAAAATATCTTTGTTCTTCTAAATAAGGATTATACCTTTTAAAATGTAATAAAAACGTTTTCTATCTATGAGATTCAAAATTTATTTATGAAGGTGGTTGAATAATGAAGGTTTTATTTTCAGTCTGTTAACTTAAACGGAAACCCACTCTTACAAAAGACGGCCTAAAAGGACCTGTGATGTCATAAGTGTTTAGGTACTTACAACATATTACTTACGATAAACTAATCGCCAATTACAGTTTTAAAATATTATTATGTACCTATTGATAGTGAAGTATCAAAACGTGAGAAACACGAAAGTGGATGACATTTTTAAATCATCAAGGAAGTGAATGATAATATTGTGACTTAAAATAGAACATTTGGTAGAACATGATTTTATTCATCCGCTTTGTATTTTGGTATAACATTCGTATACAAAACAAGTTAACCAAATATCGAGATCGGTTTTATTTTCTATGTGAATTGGCAAGCATTGCTCTGTTCTCTTCTGCCCCTCTCTCTCTCCAGCTTTCATTAATCACACTTTTCACAAAGAATTGGTCTGGTATTCTGGTCAGGTCCAAAGGACGGAGTTTCATACATCATTTTTCATCCATTAAGGATTGGAATGTCGCAAAAACCAATTACAATTTCTAGCTACACTATAAACTACCGGCCTGATTTTCAGCTTCAAAGGTAAATTGTTTTTGAAATTTCGTGATTAATCTGTAGATAGGCGAATATTTTTGCTTTTATTTTTATGCAGGTACCTACATTTAATAAGTAATTTTACTGCCGTTTTAAGAGACCTTACTAATATTTTCCCCAAATTCCTCATATATTCTTGAACATACGACAAAAAATTCAAAAACTAAACGATTAGCAGGTCCACACTGTCGCGGCGGGTGGGACGTTCCGCTTTCGTTGGCAGAAATAGCGTCAAAAAGAGCGCGGACCGGGGAGGCGTGCGATCGCGACCGTATCGCCGCGTCCGGGCTGCGGCTAAATTACTTCCGCGTGCGTTTCTGTTGCTTTTTTCATAATGGCCGTGATGTAATGGCAATGATGAGTGAGTGAGTGTGACCGAATTATTCAGTCATTTTTTCAATTTTAAACTTTAAATAAATAAAGCAGTACTCAGCAGTCACAGATTGAAGTTACAACATTTACACTTTATATTTATTTTACTAATTTCCACTGTATTTTAGTCTTAAAATGTTACAAATACCACAGTTTGGGACATGAAAATTTATTCTTTTAACCGCTGTATAGAATTGGATAAAATTTGATACACAATTAGTTTATCTGAGGCATGAGGATATCAGAGCTTTCCAAATTGGACCACCATGGCAACTAGCCTACCCTAAAGCCACTAACTCCCAAGGTAACAGGTATTAACATGTAGGATACTTTTAATCTAAAATTGGTCATACCCACACCCACATGGACGATATCGTAGACAACCACTAGTTTTACAAGATAACAATAAAAATAAATTAATCTTCCCCCACCAAAAAGAAAAATGTTATCAAAAAAGCAGTCACATTTCAGACTTTACAACAGCCGTTCATTATTTTTCTTGATATCTCGCATATATCTTGACAGCGAGCTGAAATGAATAATTTACTTGCAACCGAGTTGGCTTCGCTGGGCCGAAGCCCCAAATACAGAATCACCTTGATCGCGACCGAGATTGTAACAAAGGGCCTCGCTGGAACCGGTCGCTTTACTGGGGTCACCATGTCTGGCGTGGAAAGTGAGTAAGGATTAAACGACTATAGTTTTAATGTAATTAGTGAGAGGAAAAATAATTTAAACGTTCTTTCTATATTAAACGACCAGTACAAGCAGATGACAGGCGAATAAATGAATAAAAAGGCGTTTTGGTAAACGTCTTAAATAATACTAAGAAACGAAGAGCAGTAATGAAATATTAATAAGTAACTTATACTATTTTTTTGAATCTATCTAAAGATTTAAGTATCGAAGCCCATGTTTTTGAGTTAAAAAATTAATACTAATAAATATCAAAGTAGGCTGTGTCAATTAATACGTTCACGTATTAATCGTTCACGTCACGAGACAATGAACATGATTAATACATGACATGTACGTACACAACTAATCGAACATCCTACTCGAGCCCAACACCTGGCCATCCTACACGCAACCCGAGTAAGGAAACCGCGGTTCAAGACCACCGCGCGACCGACCGATCTTATTTTTGCGAGTAACCTGATACTCGAGCTCACTGCGCTGCACTTAATGTGATTGCATGTAATTATTCCGCTCGAAATTCAACCAAACTAACTCGTTTACGAACCGGGTACAAAAACCGATTAAATGAAAAAAAAAGGCAAAACAACTACCTGTTTCGCCTTTACCTACTTTGCTGCACGATTTTCTGAAAAGATCTGATCTGACGAAGCTTAATAAAGTGAATAAATCATTGTTTCCGTTTTTGACTGAGTTCAAAAAGGAGGTTATTTTCGTATCGGTTAAAATTGAATAATTGTTTAGATTAAGAATAAGATTTTAGTTATTTTTCGACCTGATTGCTCCCCTCTATGAGGTATCTTGAGATTTTGCATGTTTTCCATGATACCTTCCAAACTACGCCGTATACATCAAAACAGAACCATGGCGTATTAGTAGGTGCCTACCCAGGCGAGCTCAAATTCTCTCGGTGGATTGTGAACTGTGGTTCCTTCTAGACAGGTAGGTATAGATAGAGCTCTAATGGCTAAAGCGTAAATTATGTACTAACCTCGTACATCCCTCTGCAGAGTGGTGGACAGTGAGCTGTCAGCGAGCGCCACGTCCAATAGGTTGATGTTCTCCCGACATCGGGTCACCACCTCCGTCTGTGCCCAAACATTTACAGTTCGCTAACGTGTCGTGGATATGTTCTTTGACATCTTTACGGAGAATAAACTGTGGTGGTATACGATATTCAACCTTATTTGTAAGTGATTAAGGATCTTTTTATTCTATCTAAATCTCAGTTTTCCTACAATAGCAGTAGTCGAGGTGAAAATGTTAAGATACCGACATAACTAGGGCTTTAAAACCTTACTTCCACTATCCATAAAGGTAGTACATTCATTTTTTACAAGTAACACTTAATGTCTTTATATATACTCTAATGTTGTCATTAGATAGACGGTGACATTATCAACATTATTGCCAGTAACAAAAATAATATTTCATACTAAACGCAATTGAAAATTCTTAAAAAAATAATCAATAATAATATTCTAAGATTTTTACACACAAAAAATATACATAATTCCAGCAAAATTAAAGTTACAATTTGTTTTATGTAAAATGTATGTGAATAAAATGTTTGCTGTCAACAAGGATGAATATCACATATCAATAATTCGTACGTTTATTCTACGTAAAATATATTTAAAGTACAGTGTCAGTCCTAAGCTGTGCTTTAGTATGCTCATTCAATATTCAGCAAGCATTTCTATAGAAATTCAAAAGTAATAAAAACTTACAACATCTTTACACCTTCCTTGCAAGCGGAGCACAGTCACTCTTGTTTTACACAAATGGTCGTGAATTGGTTAAAAAATCTTATAAGGCGTCATGCTAGGAACCAATGTTTACAACTCATGCGGGTATTTTGATTTTTTTGTATAAAGTAGCGAGCGTGAGTAATTAAATTTACTAAAAAAATTTAAACTAATTCCATCGATGCCAAACATGTATTAGAAAAGCCAAACAGCCCAAACGCACAAGGAATAAGAATTTAGAATATCGAAGCCTATGAGTTCTGTATTCGAATCTATGTTGATAGAGAAGGGTGTTAATTGACTGAAACTCCATATTTAATTTTCAAACTGACACATTTATTCTTGTAAACATTTATACAAAGATCACTTTAGTTTTAACATTTTGTAAAAAGAAATCAATTAACAGCCTAGCCCTAATCAACACGATGATTAGTACATGTATACATAAATAATTGATGTGAGATATTGCGGAGTTCAGTCAAATCACATATTAGTATGGGACGCCTAAAATTAATTAAATTATTATTATTTCTACCTGTTAGTTACGCCTAACCGGGGTAGTATATCACGCACTGACAAGAAATCACATTTTGATGTTAGACTAACATATAAGTTAAATAAATTAAGTATCTTCAACTACCTAAGCTTCCCTCATTCGTGATCTGTGTGACGAATACGTCAGATTTGACAGGTGTCAATTCGATGTTTCAACTGCAGTCGATAAAGCGCAGGTCGCCGTTAATCTCAAACGGTCCCGTTTATAACCACCGTTAACTTATAAGACACAAAATATATTACTCGAATATATCTAAAAGTTAGATTTGACCTAGCACCAAGTTATCACCACCAAAAGGGGAAAAGGATAATAAAAGGAAAAATAAAAACAGGCAGTTAGTGTAAATAGAACTTAACTACACAAAACACATTCACAAAACCAATCAACAAGGTTAGTAAAGAAATAAAAACACACGGAAGGGGAACTCGAGACACAACAAAATAAATATGTGATTTGAGAGTTGGGACAGTTTCACTTTTTCTATTAAAAAACAAAAATAAAGCAAACAAAACTTTACAATCAACATCAAAAGTGAAACCATGCCGTTGTAGCGCAATAGTTTATTATAATAAAAAAAAAACATCGTAGCAAGGACTAAAATGACAGCTGTCAAATTAATTTTTGGTAAGTTACGATTATATTTCTACACAATTAATTAAGTAAGTATATTGTAACCTAATTGTGCATATACGAAGTGATACAATTATTAAAATTAATTTTTTATTATGGATTCGATAGCCGTCAATCGTCCATGATACAATCGATTAGTAAAAATTGCGTTTGTCAGATTTTGTGCATAAGAGCATTTATATAGCTGTATAAATGCTAACATTTGTACATCAAATTTACGACTAACTTTAGGAATGTAATAAGCACGGGCGGAATATTGAAACGAATAGTCAAAATTATTTGAGTGATATACAAGTAAATCTGACAATCGCAGTGTTTTTGAGCGAACTTTATGATAAGACCCCGCCCCGTGAACCTGCGTAGGGCCGAGCGAAACCCAATCTACCTTCAGCTGCCTGGGATTCCTTAAAAACTCGTAAAGGCAAGACAGGCAAGGTTGATAAATCGACGTCACTTCACTTTAATTTTAATTTAGCTTTTCGGAAATTATACTTCCTTAGCGTCACTCAATTTTATTTACATTTCATTGCAATCACTTGGGACTCGACGATAGCTGGTTACACGCGAAAGAAGTACAACTTCCGATCCCGTCACTGGAGGTGGATGTAGACTATGATAAGGACGGAGAACGCCGCTAGAGCGAGACAGAGCCTGGCTCGGAGGGCGGGGCGGAGTGGGCGGGGCGTGACACCCGCGTCGAGCTCGAAGCTACTGAAATCGGTATCGAATGGGGTCCTTACGTAGTCGAACGCGCGGAGGAGGTCCGGGGAGTCCTGTCTCGCCAGCAGCGCCTCCGCCGCCTCCAGCTGGCTGCTGGACCGCCGTATCAGCGAGCGCACCTCCTCGCTTTCCGACTCCGAATCGTCCCAGTTTCGCCTGCTGTGTTTTGGCGACGAAGACTCCCGATCGGAATCGGCACTCTCCGTGGAGCGACGTCGGAGCTCTGTTAGCGCGACCTTTTGTAGTTCGCTCTCCTTGCTGTCGGTCTTCCGTCGCCTGTTCAGCGAGTCCAGGATATCGGGCCGGTTGTTCACTTCTGTATATTCCAGTGAGCTGTTGACCTCGTCGCTCGTTAGGTTCGAGCTGTGACGGCGGCGACTGAGCGCTTGGATGTTTAATAGGTCGAACTCGGGCGAGCGTTTGCTGTTCTTCCGCTCGCTTTCGGACGGCTTGCGTCGACGAGTTCCATCGTTGCTTTCTATGCTCGTGTTGTTTCTAGATCTTTCGAGGCTGTCGAGGAGTGTCTTCTTCCGTTCGGCGCTCGACATAGACTTCTTGGGTTTGCGGGTTGGGGTGTCGACTGGGGAGTTTCTCGTCGGCCGTTTGTATCTGGGCAGGCTTCTTTCCCTCGACATATCGGAAGGTGGTCGTCGACGCCTGGTGCCGCTGGGGCTGTGTTCGTTCTCGGGCTGAGCGGAGAGACTCGAGCAACAGTCGGATTGCGAGTCCAAAAAGGCTCTGTAGTCGTCGCCAAATTCTAATAACCGACGCGCTGCGTCCGAGTCCGGCGCTTCTGAGTACGGTTCGGAGTTGTATTTCTCCTGTAGAAAAAAAAATTAAGATTATTTGTCGATTGTCGTTAAATGTATCACAATCAGAATAATATTATTTTTTACTGACATCAATGAGAATACACAGAAAGGGCACTGTCATTGAAAAGCTTCTTTTGAGCAGCTTTCAAGAGCCCCTAAGTTACCCTTGTACAGCTTTCTGTACAACATTTATTTCTGATTTAACGTCAATCATTGTACAACATAATCCTGCAAAACCACTCAAAAATATTAACTTCAAATGATAATGATTCTTCAAAGCACGCTGTAAAAACTGACCTGATAGAAGTCCCACGCCTGTTCCGAGAACGAGCTGTGCTCCTCCGTGCCGGCGGTCACACTCTTGTCTATATCGGAGTCCTTATCCACGCTCAGGTCCCACAGCTGACTGGGGTCACCCAGACTCAAGGCCAGGAAGGTGCGCTCCCTCTCCATACTTCTGGCTAGCCTAGGCCTCACGGGGCCTCCTTCTGGGCCTAACTTAAAGCTGGGCGCGACTACTTCTGGCTCGGTCTGTTCGGGGATGGCACTGTCCTGTTCTGTTGAGATGTGAGTCTTTTCGATGCTGCGTCGGAGGTGAGCGATGGTCGCGAGTTGTTGCTTGATCAGTTCCTCGTCGCTGTCGTTGCCCGATGTTGAGGTGGTGTCAAACCTGTTTGAGGTGATAAATCTTTATAATGCATGCTGTAGAAAAGTCCTAAACATAAACCTTGCAAAAAAACTGCTTTAGTTATTTCAATAAAGTAAACTTTATAATAAGCGTCACCTATGTTAATAACTTAATACCCTATCATTAGTAGATGCAATTCTTTTCAGTCTAGTGATTGTCCAATATCAATGGATGGAGGAACGGAGTAGGTGACGTATGGCAAGTCTTGGGACTTCTACGTTGTAAGTCATCATTAGGCGTTGACCTGAACCTTTTAATATATCCAGGCACTTCATGCTGTCTTCTTCAGGTCATCCGTCTACCTGGAAGTATGGTGGTCCCTACTACAAATACAATTTGACTAAGCACTCACCTATTCTTCCTACTAAACGCCGGATCGCTAGCAGCACTTCGCTCGTTCTTATCTTCAATCTCAGGGCTCAGTCGTCCGCAGAAAGACAATGACTTCACTAGTCGCTCCTTCCTCACCGCGTTGTTGTTTCGCCGCAGCTTGAGGCGTTTGCGTCGCAGCCAACACTGCTTGTCGTTCGCTTCCACGCACGACGTGCACGCTTCAGTCATCGTGTTTGTGCTCGATACGTGGCCCTGGGGAGGAAGTGTCGTTTAAAAACCGAACGTATAGCACAAGTCAATGAGTGAAATGTTATTCAATCTATCTACAACTTTGAATCCTTGAGGTAGCTTTAAACCACCCAAATGTATGAATTTGATTTTGTTACAACTGTGGAAGTCGAAGCCATAATACGACAATTATTATTATTTGAAAAAACCATTATTAAAGTCAATAAAAAAGGAAGTTGAAACGGTGGTTCGAAAAAGGTGGTTTAAAGTTGTTCAGGATTGGCCTTACAAATGTCATAATCAGTTTAATAATAAAAAAAACACCTCTGTAGAAAATAATTGGTGCTGGATAATAAATTCGCAATTACACAATATACATTACATTCCAGTCCAAATAAATAAACACACTGGAAATCATTCGTGCAGAATATGTACATCGTCAACCCTTGCAAGGACGCATTCACATGCAAATAAATATTATTATTGCTCCATGTCCGCAAAATGCTACGAGGTAATTTTAGTGTAATGTTTTAGGATACAGACTAATTGACTTAAAAGTAATCAGACGGAGAGGTCTTAATAATTTAGAACATAATAAATAAATAGACACAAAATTTATAAACTCTTCCTTGTTTTTGCTGTTACTCTTCGCTATCTTCATTCATACCAAATCCAATTACCTGTACAGTGGTGACTCTGCCTCTCAGCTTCGAGTTATGGACATGTTGTGAATGACCGCGGTGGGCGTGGCTGCTAGCGAATCTACCATAGCAAATCATAACTCAGCTATCGAAATTCAAGATCAAATTAATTCTATCACTCTCACTCACACGCGATAAGCGACAGAATAAGCTAATATGCGCTCAGTAGAGCAGAATCTGGGGTACGCTTGCCCCGCTCACATAGCCGTTCTATCTACTTTCTGTCAACGAAACATACTCCAATCACTCATAAAATAAAGACTAGTACCTGTACAGTGGTGGAACTGCCTCTCAGCTTCGAGTTATAGTTCCCCGGGTTGACCCGCTGGGGGGAGGCGAGGGTGTTGAGCGCGGACTCCGATATGGACATGTTGTGTATGTCCGCGGTGGGCGTGGCGGCTAGCGAGGCCGGGGTGGCCGCCAACTGCGCCAGGCACGACACGGACCACGGCCGCGCGGACCCGCCCGGGTTGCGCTTCTTGCGCAGTTGCACCTGTCACCGTTGCCGTGTTATACACAAGTGCTCGGTTAGCCCGTGTTAATGAACAGAACTCGCGTTTTAAAGATGGGAGGTTTTCTCCGCCCGCTTTTTCATCCCGGGCCTGAAGGTCGATTCAAGTAGATGAATGTGTTACAACGCAATATGTATGACTTCGTTAAGTGTGCACAACTTGTACCGGGCAATCTCAAAATTATTTGAGTAAAGTAAGACATTTGAGTCTGTTCGTTAATACGGGTTTAAATGTGAGATGCGCAGGCAACATGAGTTTTAGATTAAGGGTAGATATTGAAATGAAATAGATTGATAAAAAGTTAAAGATACTAATAGCGATAAGTTATAAATATAATGTCAACTTTAATTCATAGACAAGTTTCAGTTGTTTCAAAAATTTCAGATTTATAAAATACAACAATTATTTATTATAATTATACTCATTCGTTGTTTGTCATTCATATTTTGATTCAGTGATAGATATTTAAAAATTAAAAAAGTGAATCAAGATAAGAAACAGTACTGAAATTAAAAGGAAACCGAAATGACTGTCAGGAAAAAGCTTCAAAGGACTATAGAACCAATAATATATTTTTAAGAAAGATGCAAAATTGTAAAGCAAAGTAACAAACATGAAAAGTAACACATGTGACATGTGAATAACATGCTAGTGTAATTAACAATTATAAACATGGTGCTAATTGCAAAATATATACGGCAACAAAAAATGAATAACATTGAAACAAGACAATTATCGAACATGGAAAGACGGCACATTGAGCGATCAGTCACATTCTTGTCACATGACTGTGTGAAAGTCAATGACAAGACGGTGCTTGACCGTAATGAAATTGTTAAAACAAAACACAACACACTGAAAGCAGACAAAAATGTAACTTAGATCAAAGCAATGAGGTTGCTTTTACCTTGGCCTGATGTGTTGGTGTGACCGTACAAGTCGACGTGCTCATGTCCATAGATGAATGCAGATTTCGTTCTTCTGATGTCAATGAAGTGTCCACTTCGCTCTCAGTGGTGTATTCGCCTGACGCGTCGTAGCTTTCTGTGCCCTGGAAAAGGAGCAATTCAACTTGAATACTGATTTGAAAGGCAACGCAAAAAAGCGGTTGACATAAGTGATACTCATGTTTTTCAAAAATGTATGAAACCTTCATTCGGCAATTGTTTAAGACATACAGTTGAAAATCGCGGTAAAAATGTGAAACTTTTCTTTTTCCTAAAATCAATTCTGTCAATCCTACAGTCAATTCTGATATCATTGAATCTATGTTTAATGCACAGTATAAAGAAAGCGATAAAGCCGAAATCAATAAAAAAGGAAGTTTCAACGTTAAAAACGTAAATGTGGTTCGAAATTACACAGAAAGTTAATCCAGTTGACTCAAACTGCAATATTATTGTCATTTACCTGATTAGAGTCGTTTTTTCCATCGGAACTTTGATTCAACCACTCCTTGATCCTCGACATTTTGGCTCGACTGACCGCTTTGCCTTCTTCGTCAAACAGCGGCTTAAAGTTTCTGGTACCCTTTTTCTTTGCCATTTGTTGTTGTGCCTGTTTCTGAACCAATTCTTCGGCTTGAATCACCAGTCTTTCGATATCCTTACATCTGGCGTTCTGATTTTGGTCTACTCGCAATAGATCCGGAGTGGGTGATCCTAGTTTCGGTTTCGGGGACGGTGGGGTTTCTTTCTTTTCGTCGATGGGCAACTCGCACTGTATCTCAACCGATGACGTCATTATATCCGTAGAATCTTCGTTTCCAATTTTGGCGCCACCAACGTATGTCCATTCTTCCTCAGACGATTCCTCCTGAGATTTTTCATCTGTTTCGATCATCTGTCTATCGGAGTCCGTGTCATGATGTCTGAAGTAGAATGTGGCACAATTTTTTGATTTTCGGTCCGATTGATTGAATTTTGACGTGTCTACTGGCTTCTTTCGTTTGACTACCGTTGGTGGCGTTTTAACTTCTCTGGGAATTAATTCTATGTGTTGGTCGATGTGTGTCTGAATGCCTGTGAGAAGAAAAAGGAAATCATTGTTTATTCAGTGTTCAATAGCTATGATAATGTTTTCATTTGTTTGTCAACAAGTCAAGTGTGGAACAATACTGTGCTATTGAAATGAGTATGCGTATTGTTTTTACATTCAAATCGTTCAGCGAGAGTGGTCGCATAATGTTTTCTTTTGTGAGAAAATGGAAAGTTGTCTATCGCTTATTCATTGATGGATACTGAATAGAACTAATGCGTTTGCGCGTAAAAAGCAATATCGTTACCGTAAGACGGTAGTTGCGTTGCAGCTTGCTATAGTCCGTGAAAGCGAACCTTCGATATATTATTTCAATGCAACTGTCATTATTATAATTGACCTTAATAAAATATATTGAATTTGTTTTATGTTCAAATTTGTGACACAAAATGAATTCGTGTTTTAGCTATGTCTTTTACAGTTAATTATGTTACAGTTTAAATTTCCGGTATTTTATAAGTGTTATAAAATTATAAATACTATCTTGTAAATCGATTTTGAAAACGATGAAATTGCTATGTTTTGTATTCTGTCCATTCACCGTTTATATGATCACCTCGCGCCATTATACGTAAGTACGTGTCCATGCAACGTGTACGTTATATTGTGTTCGCATCACATGTACGATAATTCGTGTCCATGTGACGTGTACGTTAGTTCGTGTTCGTGTAGTAGTGTGTTTGGTGTCTTCTCACCGTCGACACTATATGTTACGTGTACGTTAGTTCATGTTCAACTGTTCATGTCACGAGTACGATAGTCAGTGTTCATGTGACGTATACGTTAGATCATGTCCATGTACATGTCCGTTAGATCGTGTTCGCATCACGTGTACGTTTAGTTCGTGGTCATGTGACGTGTACATCAATTCGTTCAATGTGTTTGGCATCCAGTGTCCACTCACCGTCAACATGGTCCACGTCGCCATTGCCGTTGCCGGGTACAGTCTGGTCGGTGGTGGGGCAGTGGGCGCACTGGCCCACGGCCGGCACGCGCCGCTCGTCCGCCATGCCGCCCCGGTGACGCGCCGTCTCCGACTCGCAGTCCGAACCGAACCCGCGCCACGTGTACGTTAGCACATATTCCTGTTCGTCCTGATGGTGAAAGAAAAGAAAGTATTATTTTTAACTAGCTATATAACTTAACAAAAAAATATTGTTCAATTATAATAAAAGTAACTTAAGTTACTCCTTATTCATCAGCTTTCTGCCAGTGAAAGTCCCGTCAAAATCGGTCCAGCCGTTCCAGAGATTAGCCGGAACAAACAGAAAGACAGACAGAATTATGAAGAATATCATAGCAGATTAAGAGGATACTGAAACCCCCACCATTCGAGCCACACTTCAACTACAAATTAAGGAAAAAGTTGCAAGTAGATAACGTATTTTTTTCAAGACTCAGAAGTTTGTTGTCTTGCAAAAAGTTAAATGCTTTAAGATGAAGTCTAGATTTCGATTTAAACTTCAAAAAGTAGTAACAGTAAGCGGTCCATTTGCTATTTTGAGCGTGCAAAAATTTGTTTGAAGAATTTTGTAGACCAAGTCAATGATCTTTGAATCTGCGTATGAGAAAAGCTTTTAGTGAGATAAATGACTGTTATGATTGGCTTCAGTGCTATCATAATTTAACTGTAATAGAGATGGATCGGCTCTGTTTTGTATCTAGCTCGACTTTCAATTATAAGAGCCATTTGTTAAAGACGTACGTCTTGCTTAGGGACTTATGATTCAGACATTTCTTAGTAAATTCAATGTCCAGCAAATATGTACCTACTTATCAACGATATAATTAAACAATTATGCATCAACTAAGTAGCTCTTGTCTTTAATGGTTGTTTCAGACTCTCCCTGATTTGCCACTGCAGAAGACACCGTAAAATGTAACTGGGAAACCTTTACTCCGATGTAGACTTGACCTTCGCTTCAGTGACTTTTGTCAATTGCGCTTAAGACTCTCATCTGTTCCTACATCAGTTAAAATGGGTTTCAGGAGCCCAGGACTCGGTAGGGTTGGCGTCGATTAGAGGAGGCCTATGTCAAGTAATGAACTTCCAAGGGCTATCCAGACTGCCGGCTATCGATGAAGCTGTCCCGTGGCTGCTTCAGTACCAGCTCGTAGCAAATTACATTTAATTTTCGTCACCTCTGCTACATCATCAACGGAGATCTCAAAAAGAATAGAGCCTACCCACTGACCTGTATAATATGGACAGACGATATACCTATACCCTTTGAAATGACAGCTCTTAATAATTCCTATTTGAAGCGCCGCTATGCGTGGGTAGATAACTAAATTTGACGTAACTCAGAACTAAATTTGACGTAACTCCTATCTCTATTATTAGTTCCGTTCTCGCCCACTTC
>DWIY01000300.1:0-14539 GCA_018248615.1 Erynnis brizo brizo
AAAATGCCTATTAAAAGATAGGAATTAATGAGAGAAGGGTGAAAATTTAGGGTTGTATGTATTTTTAAATGCCACATTATAAAAAAATAATAAATAAAAAATTTGTCCAAAAAATAAAAAATAAATGTTAGTGGTGGACAACCCTTAACATTTAGGGGTATGAAAAATAGATGGTAGCCGATTCTCAGACCTACTGAATGTGCAATTATAAAATTTCATTAAAATCGGTCAAGCCGTTTCGGAGGAGTATTGTAACTAAAACTGTGGTGAGAATTTTATATATAAAATTAAAATGTTAAGATACAGGTACCTACATATTAATTCTGAAAATTAAATTTTATTAAACTTTTAAAATTTAAATAAACTTACCAGAGAGGGACACCGCTAGCATTGTAAAAAACAATGGAAATTCCATGGTAATTTTGAACGGTCGGCTAGGCATTTCACTTATGGTGTATGTAGTACGAACCGATTCTGTAATATGCTCTTCATCCTGACTCATTTTTACTTATAAGAAAAGCGGAATCTTTGAGGTGAATAAATTGATCGAAGGTCAAACAGAGACAATATGAAAATAATACTAGAAACTTTTAAGTAATCGTTTCTAACGTCATTTATATAAGGAATTGCTATGTCATATTATCACCTTTTTTTTCACAAAATGAAATATTTCTTTTACGATAATAAAATTAATTCAAATAAACAAACAATTCAAACAAACGAATGTCACTACAAGTCGGTCTAGGTACTCGCTCGACTCGAGTGACGAATTGACGACAGTGTTGCCAGAATATTTATCGAATTCGAAACGAATTTTTTTTTGGTTAGTATTGCCAGTTGCCAGCAGATATATTCAAAAGTCCGAACATTATGTAATTAATAATTTTATTTTTTCCGTACAATGTTGTGTAAATAGTATTTTTGGATATCATCATATAATTTTAGTAAAACTTGACGTTGTATGAATATAATGGCTTTAGTCGCTGAAAACGCAGCCAAATGTAGCTTAGATTTAGAAAAAGAAACTTGATTTTTGTCACAAGTCGCTTAAATCTTTATTGAATGAAACAATTTCAAGACTAAATTTACCAGAAATTCAGGAACATTAACAGTACTGGCAGTACCTACATACCTATTTATAACATTGAATTAATGACAAATTTGACTGTGACAAGACTTCTATGTCAAGTTGACATTTCTGCTTACATAGATTAAATAAACTGCAAGTCATCATTGACAATACCACTCTTCTTTATGTTGGTACTCATGTATTAGGTCTCGCATCAAGACCAATAATAGGCACAGATATTTATACCTAATAGGTAAGATGAGTTCCTTTTCTACTCACACAGGTATTAATACATTTTTGTAGGTTTAAAAACATTTCATTACCATTAAATTTGGTGACGGTTCACAAATGTTGTTTTATATATTATAAATTTATTTTTTTCAGTTACAATTATTAATTATTGATTTGATAAATACCGGTTTTGTTTTGTCATTTCATCGGCAATAATCACGGTCTTTGATGAAGCTTTAAAAAAAATTTTGGTCTATGAAAAATCTCCAGAAGGCGAGCGTTCCGGACAAAAAGTTAACGTTTTTTAATTAATACATTGCAATTGCATGTAAAATTATCGCTTACTGTGGTATAAAAGTCCAAGAATTTATTGTAAAAGGTATGTATAAACAGATTACAGTGATTTTAATATAAATGTAACGGGGAGGTCGGGGAGGTAAAGTTTTAAATGAAACGATAGTTTCTGATGAGTCGTCTCCTGTCATACCCACATCCGCCGATTGGTTATGACTACGTTTACTGTTAAATTTCTTTAGCATAACTTGCTTATAAAATACGTGGAAATTAGGATGCATCAAATACAAACCCGGTAGCCGCTGGTGGTCAATTAGCTGTCAAAGAATTGTTTTTTGGTGGAAGCCACGACCTATTTTTAGAACTGCTTTCTTTTAACCGAGTGGCGTTTCGGCTGGCTTCGAGCCGGTATTATAATAAAATTAAGGAGTGGATAATGTCAGTTTAATTCTAGGTGGTAACTGTTTCAAAATGGCAGTAAATGTGTATTCGACGAACGTCACGTCGGAGAACCTCTCGCGGCATGATATGCTCGCGTGGGTAAACGACTGCCTGCAATCGAACTTTGCGAAAATCGAAGAGCTGTGCACCGGAGCGGCCTACTGTCAGTTTATGGACATGCTTTTCCCTGGCAGTGTACCTATGAAACGAATAAAATTCAAGACAAACTTGGAACATGAGTACATACAAAACTTCAAAATACTGCAAGCTGCATTCAAAAAGATGTCAGTAGACAAGGTATGTATTGCAGTCTTCTATTTTTATCCCTTATCAAAGTCCATACTTGACAATCTAATCTTTTATCGGCTGTGTCATGAATTGGTGACAGTTCATGGTGAAAAATATTGAATAATATAATATAATTATAATCCCATTTCAAGTACCTGAATTTTTTGTTTACATTTTTATTGCTAACGGTTTGGCAACTAGGCCAACTAATGTTTAATAGCCAACATCAAAAATGTCAAATACTTGGAGTTTTATAAATAGAGTAAAAATATCAAACTCATGAGTATTAAAGTATAGGTAATTAAAGCTAGCAAGAAGATGATCAAACATTTCAAACCAGCTTATAGTAAGTTTATTGAATCACCTGAATAAATACAGAAGTGACAAGCTGTTACTACATCTAAGTTAAAGTTAAATTTTATGGGCGCCAAAAACTCAAACAATCCTATGGGTTTTTGAAGTGTCTTCTGACATAATTGGCAATTGCCTGAATCCCTGAATGAGTCATTAAACTGATGAATGAACTCAACCTCAATTCATAATTAGATTTAGATTTTGTTGGAACATAAACAAATGATAACCCCACAAAAAAAGTCAAAATCAAATTGTAGTTGTCTATTTTGAGCAAACCCTTTCAGAAATATTAGTTTAAAAGAAACATTATGCAGTGGTTTGCTAAATACAAACAGGAAAATAACATTTAGGGGTATTAATATACAGGATTACAATATTCATTAATATCCTCATAAACAAAGGACATTGATATGCTAATTGTTTATGCCTGCTGAAATGCATTTAATTTATGTTTATGCAGTTTAGTTGGAGATTAATCTCCAAAATATTTTCATTTCAGTGTAATATTACTTGTTTAGAAAAGTTGAAATGAATGTAAAAATGTATAATAATGTAAAATCAAAGTTTATTTTACTTATTCAGGGAATTTTTCCTCAGAAATATGATTACATAACACATAGTTTATTCTATCTGGAAGTGTTCTTCGAAATTGTGTAGAAGTATAAATTTAGTTTTGTAACTGTACTGAATATTTTAGAATACACTGTTAACCCTTTTTCGTATTATTTTGCTTATCAAATTTACCAGATACAGTCAGTTATGTTTAAATAGGGGGTAAATTTTAAAGGACTTTAAATGAAAGGGTTTCTAAAGAGCCAAGCTTCATGCCCGTGCTAAAAACATTGGAATTTTGTAGGTAATACCAGTGGACAAGCTGATAAAGGGGAGGTTTCAAGACAATTTTGAGTTTTTGCAGTGGTTTAAAAAGTTTTTTGACGCTAATTATGACGGGCGGGAGTATGACGCGTTCGAAGCGCGCGGCGGGCTCACGATCGGGTCGGGCGCGTGCGAGAGCGGCGTGCCGCTGTGTGCCGCCGCGCCGCCGCCGCGCCCGCGTCGCGCCGCGCGCCTGCAGCCCAGCAGTACGCATCCACCCACCGTCTACCGACCATTCACCACCGACACCGCCGCCGTCCACCATCGACCACCACCGACCACCAACGCCGCATGCGCCATTCGATTGTAGTCGCCACGAGTCGTGAGCACAATCCTTGTTGGTCGGTTTGACGTTGACTGCGCTATTGTTTCACTTGATTGGTTCGGTGGTCTGTGAACGTCGTTTATTGGTCTACCGCGTGTTCTTCGTCTGCTATACAGTAGCCGAAAGCAAAAAATACCCCTACCACTAATTCATTTGTGCTCACGACTCCCGACGGTTACTATACACAGCACTTGGACATGTTGACGACTTTCACATCACCCTCGCCCCTTATTTAACCTACTTGTAACTGTAAATCATTTAAATCTTTTCATTTTCAGAACAGACGACGATATAATCGAATTTGAACTTATCTACACCGTTTGTTTAGCTAGCGGATGTGCGGTTGCGATGTCGTGTGCCGCGCTACGATGAACTTATTGGACATTCGAGTCATTAAATAGGGGCAAACGTCCATTTTTAGTGAGACCGCCAACATCTCGAAGTGCGTCATTTTAGACCATAAGGCTGGGCTCACGCGGCATCGTTTGCATGTTTTTTTTTAGATTTGATTTTAATCAAATATAAGGGGATTTTCTCGCTGTACCTCTCCACATTATTTCCAGTAGTGTACATGTGTGTAAACTTAACAAAAATGTGCACTACATTTGTGTACAGAATGGAAATAAGTTAGTTTGTTTTGCGAAAATTTGCTCTACTACTAATTTGGTACCTATATCCTTTATATAAAAAAGGTGCGAGTCGATGCCGTGCGAGCCCGCATCAAGTGTAGATCGTCACGCGGGTAGCGAGCACCCACCTCAGTACCGTTCCGTTCGGTCCCGTCGTTCACCCGTCCTTTGTTTCTTTTGTAGATAGTACCGATTGACAAACTGGTGAAGGGTCGCTTCCAAGATAATTTTGAGTTCTTGCAATGGTTCAAGAAGTTTTTCGATGCCAACTATGGCGGCACGGAGTACGACGCGGCGGGGGCGCGCGAGGGGCTGCCCATGGGGCTGGGCGGCGCGGCGGCTCCCCGCGGCGGAGCGCCCGCCCGCCGGCCCTCCGCGCCGGTCGCGCCCGTCGCCCGGGTCCCGGCCCGACCCCAATCCAGTACTGTTGTTTTCATATTAGTTATCTATCTGTTGTTTTCCATAAAAATGGAAAGTAGATGGAACAGCTGTTAGGGCGAGAATTACCTCAGTGGCGCAGTGATTATATCCGCTGTGTAGATCGCTCCGGGTTCCACTAGCGGAGTAGTTTTGAATGATGACTTTAAATATCGGTTTCTGGTCTGGGCACACAGTGTTCTTGTCTTGTATGTCCATGGTACCCACGACACAGGGATTCCTAGGGGGATATGTGTTTGGGGTGTAAATGCATAACTAAATATGATAGAGTCAGTACTGTCTGTACAAATATGTTATTTATTGCTGTTCTATTTACTTCCTTTTTTTAATGTTCTATCCCGTTCGATCCTAGCTTTACAGTCCACCTTATCTATATTACTACTATCAAAATATATTTTATGCAAAAGATAAAATCTATATTATATGCTTGATAAGCATGTCTCCCTATAAATAATTATATTGGTTGGAACCATTGCTCTTAAAATTTTACAATGTTATATGATTTTGTTTTTATTTAATGTGTGTATTGTTTTAATATATGTATTTCCTCCTTTCCTATCTCCCTCCCGATCATGTCACCTATAGCGCTCATACTAATATCATTAATATTGCACTCGCACAAATGCTATTTATATCTTAACATTCATGCTTCAACAATAATTTAGATTGCTCATCTAACAATATTGTAAATATTTTATTCTTTTTCATATTGTATATAAACAAATTTTTAACATTTGAAAACTGAATAATATGTATATATTTTATTTTCTATAAACATATAGAATCCTTAAATTTACAATTGCTGTTCTATGAATCTAATAAATATTTCTGTAATTAATGTTTGAAATTTGTACAATTAACTTGTTTTTCATTTCCAGTTGCTAAGACGACTAACAGCACAGTTAGGTCTCCCCCAGTGAACCTTGCGAGGTTAAATCAAAGTGCTAAGGGGGACTCCAAAGTCGTTGATGAACTGAACCATCAGGTAACTATATCAGTTAGTACAATGTTTTATTCTATTTCAAGTCATGTTTTAGTTTTCAGTATTTCCACTTTGATAGTTGTTAATAAGCACAAGTTAACATTGTTTGGTCAAAACAATTTCCATTTACATGCATATTTGCACTTTAGTTTTTCTCATTATCCTTTGTTCCTGATGTAGATGGAATTCATAAAATAACTCTTTATAGACTCATGTAGATTATAGAATATGAAAAAGAAAAAAGTACAACATAATAATAATATTGTGTTCATGGTGTGTTGAAAATTATAATGTGATTAGAACCATTAATAATCTAGATTTCTGCAGTTGCAAGTGTAACAAATTTGAGGGAACCACCCACCTAAACCTTTACGTAGCCAGTAAAGTAGCCACAAATCAACCTTAGCTGTTACTGTTGTGCTATTGAATGTAGTCATTCTTTTGGTAGTTTTTTTTCGTTAGTTACTTACACACTAATAAAATCTCAAGTTTATTCATACTTTTCCTTAGGTGAATGAATTAAAAGCTACAGTTGATGGCCTGGAAAAAGAAAGAGACTTCTACTTCGGCAAGCTACGGGATATAGAAGTGATCTGCCAAGAGATGGAAGAACAACAGAACGCTCCTATTGTTCAAAAGATTCTGGATATCTTATATGCAACTGAGGTAAGTGTAAGGAAATAAGCATCTTAAGCATAGAAATGCTAAGCGCAAATTAGCTCATTCTATCACTAATCGCGACTGTGATTGGGAGTGATGAAACAAATTCAACCAATGCATTATTATATTTATTTCGACTTTTATCTACTTATTATATGGATAATATTTGGAATTTAAGGTCCTGCCCATTGCTCCATTTTAGGCTGCTCATTATTAGTCCTCAGAAGAAAAAACTCATCCATAAACAAATATAGTACAAACTCTACTTTGTTTATGCTCGTCAATACAGTAACTATTTCATTAGGTGGCCTGTCTCGTTTGTTGTCGTTTTTCTTAATATAATATGGTGTGCTTGAGATAATTGAGGTTTTTAATGTTTGCAGGATGGATTCGCGCCTCCCGAGGAAATAGATGGCAACCCACACCCCCCTGAGGAAGACGAGTATTGAACAACACAACGTCTTCGCGTATCATAGTGCTCTTTGTATATTATAAACTCGAAATTATCTCGCTTTACAGTCATCGACAACATCGAGCGCTTAGTATTTCACAGCCAATGAGTCGAAACGTAACAGTAAGATTAATATTATTATTATGGAATCAAAGGCCTCAAATGGCTGTACATTATAACGTAAAGTTCCTAACATTATTTCGGTACCTATAACACAATATTATGAGAGTTACATTGCACAGTGTTATACGGATTTGACAAAAGTTTCTATCTATGTAAATAGCATATAGTGAAGTTTATAATATTTAAAACAACAGTGTGTGTCATGTGGCTGTGTCATACCTAAGTGCATTCCTTTGTTTCATTTAGGAGCAAACTATCTTGACAGAATTCCTTTTTATTCCGCATCTTTTCTTAGTAGGTCCACTAATGAATGTTGAAATTGTATTTAAATTATGAGAGGTGGTGAGCAAGGCGGCTGACTCGATGTGCAATGAGGTACGAGTGAGGGACTGCTTACTGTAATGACTTATAAAATCATCTCTGGGCCGTTAAGCCTTATAAACGTGCATTTAATAGGTTGTTGTATATGAAGAGATTTACTGTTACTTGTTTAATTCTGTTATAATGTGGATATTGGCTAAATTTATAATGTTGGTCCTAAATTTTAAATCACCATGTAGCCCATAAAGAACGATGGTAAAATAGATCTGAAAATGTACTCTATTTAGTGATTATTATGACAGACAACTTATGAATACATGTTGTTGTTTGGTAGTTGACTTGTTCCAAATTAGCGTGTATTTAATATTTTACTTTTTATTTAGGGCCGTAATAACAAGACCACTCTTTAGGTTAATGACTACAAGACTCTTTGCGCACTAATTAACTAACCATAGAAAGTATTTTAATGTTGTGAACAATTTCGTTAGGTTGATAAGAATGGTAATTTGTTTTTGGCATCGTGTTGCAGGACTACTAACGATTTGTTGGCGAGAAAACGTAACTTGCTGAATAAACTGAATAGATATTAAATTAATTTATTTACTTATAGCATTCAATTGCCTTAACTGCAGATAGTAAAGCCTCTGAATTTCAGATTGTAAGTCTTATCAAATAAATAACTTCATTAATTACAGAAATAGATGTTTATTCAGTCTCACCTACTTTTCATCCTCACTTAAGACCCCTACTTCACAGCTAATTAATTCATATCAAATTTAAACAGGGTGAATTTTTCAAATGTGCGTGGACGAGGAAATCCGAAACTATGAGGAATATCGAAAAATGCTGAAATGAGTCTGGGGACCGATTTTGATGAGAACTAATACTACATCGTTCGATTTTTGAAAAATCAATATGCCTAGCCATGAATCGAACCCATTGATTTTGAAAAAAAAGTCACATTTGTATTATTACACCATTCGATAGTGTCACTAATAAGCTAATAAGGGAACGAATTCTGGAAAGTAATGACATACGGCAAACTTAAGGAAAGAGCAGAGAATTTTATTGTGCTACTAATAGATGGGATGAAGTTGTGTTAAATTATGAAATAAAAGATCTTTCCAGTTCAAATTTATATTATAATAATATTATGTACAATATATCTAGGAAGTCCCTAATTAAATATTATCATACCTATACATAATTATTACGTTCACATCACATCTAATCCCTATTTTAAGAAAAAAATCCATAGCTCATAAAAATTTCCACCAGAAATAAAAAATATTGGCTATTCTACGCATCGTCAATATGTGCATAGAAATATAAAACATTTATTGCGTTGGTTCCAGAGATTGAATTTTTCAAACGATCTCAATGAAACTAGTCACATTGAAAAATAATATTATATTAGTTATTAAAATGGACAGTATTCTTGGACGAATACTTCTCCTTCGAATTGTATGATTTGCCCATTCGTGCACTGCACGCACAATTCACAATTAAGCATGCAAGTAAAATTAATCTAAAACGGTACCTAAAGCAAATTTTATTGAATCAGAATTCAGAAGACTGATAAATGCTTGTTGTATAAGTACTAAGGTAATGTTACATTTTAGAGGATTTTTTTTTAATTTAAAATTTACAAAATCTAATTTACTAACGGTAAAAATATAGACCAAGTTTTAATAAAAACATGCACTATTTCTACAAGCGTTTCTTGAAACCGTAAAGCCCCCTTATTGGAGATGAAGATTTGCTTAGAGACATACTATATCAACTGATCCATAATATCTTTGGCATGAATACTCAAAAGTAAAAATCATGGAACACAACACTAAGATAATAATTCATTTTCAAAGTAAATAATAAGTACAACTTTAACTTTATTATATTACTATACAACTTCAGATGCTGTTACTGCTGTTATTTGGGAAGTTATGAAATTCTATATTGTGTACCGCACTCATACGCAAGAAGTAAAGAAAACGTGGTTTAATTACCTATAACTACCTGCTATTCTTCGTGGCAACAATAATTTATTATATCAATAAAATAAAAAAGTACAAACAATTTATATAATATTATCTTTACTAATTCATGATCTATAAATAAAACCTAAAGAACTATTTACTGGTTACTACATTTGATGTTCATTAACTTCGTTCTTTAAAATAATTCTTTTTTCTCTGAATTAGCCTTAAGCTTCTATTCGAAAGATTACTATTGTTTTCTCGTGATGTATCGCATCCACTACAATTAAAAGACAGTAGTTTTTCTCTTGAAGATCTAGTTCTCATATTTGAACTATTTATTGAATCATCTTTTGAATTCATCGAAATCATCAACATTTTCTTAGATTTAGTCTTATTACTGTCATTGGTTGCTTTAATATTGATTTTGTTTTTTATAGAGTTTTCTGTTTCAGTGAAGCTTTTTTCTTTTGATTTTCTGTGTGGCTGTGTTCTCACATTCACAATCTGTTGTTGAACTTTTGTTATGCATTTTTGAACTGGTTTAGACATTTTTTTCAGATCAAATTTCTTAGCCTGCTTAGTATCTGAGACGATGTTATCTTTGGGTTTTTGTTTTGGCTTATTTAGGCTATTGTTTAATGAGTTATTGTTGTCTGGTTTCTTATTTTGTATAGTTATATCTTTGTTTTTAACTTTAGAATTTGTTTTTAGTTCTTTAGACTTGTCACATTGTTGTTGGTCAACATTGCAATCAACACATTTTTTTGTCTTTGGTTTTCTTTCTGGCCCAGGTTTATTATTCGTGGGACAGTTTTCTTTTTGAATACCCTTGTTTTTATTACTTTTTTGTGATTTTGTTGTCGTTTTTTTATTATTAACAATATTTGTTACTTTTTCATTATCTTTTACGTCTATAACTGGTTCTTTAGTCTCTGCAACTGTCTTACTCTTCACAGGTTTATTTTTTTGAGATTTTATAGTTGTGTTCAACTTGGGTTCATTATGACAATTTCTTACACTTAATATCGAAACTCCCAAATTAGACGATTTTTTAGCTGTGTCATTTAAATTCCCTCCAGCAGTTATAGTTTTCTTTTGAAGAACTGATCCTGCAAATAAATAAAGTAGTATGACTAACCATTACAATATTTAAAGAAAAACGTTTGAACCCCTATATTTATACCCAATTTCCTTCAAATGAAATGAAATTCCTTCAGTTAAAAAATGTTTGTATAGTACACTTAACTACTATAGTACCATCCATATTCATACATATAATGTGTCTATTGGGTAATACATTTTTGTATATTAATTTCAAGGGCTGAACCGATTTTAATACAATTATCAGTGTTGCATAGAGGAAAATCCCACTAGAAATACTTATTTTAGTAGTAAGTACTTGGATGGATAGTCTAAATTAAAGGAAGGGCGACACCTAGAAATACCTTGACTTTTCCAAGAAGATGCAGCATTTATCTCAATATCACTTTCAAAATCGGTGTCCCAAAACGATTTCACACAATCTTTCACCCTTTTTTCATTTGATTCTGAAATAGAGAAATTTGTATGAAAGGTTAATCAATTCAATAACAGAGGAATTTAAGTTATGCAATATTTTTGTATGCATTGCTTTTGTACTGTATTTAAAGGAAGCATGCATTGCACCACAGTTTGTGTTAATTGCAAGCAATTAAGGAAGTTACATTGATATGTTCAATATGTGAAGTATTGAGACTGTTAGTGGCCAATTTCATACAAGTACCCAAGCTATTGAGCAGCTTAAGCAACAAACAATTGGTTTTAATTGTTTTTGGGCTAAAGACTAATGACAAAATAAAACAAAACTTTACCTTTGTTTGTTAATTGAGATTGTGGTAACTTGTAGTCTTTATTTTTCTGTAGGGCTTTATTCATAGTTTGAGGACTTAATTTCTCTGTAACAACTCTGCATTGAACCTCTAGCGAAATGGCCTTGGCAGAAATTTTGGGCTTTTCTTTAGTCTTTGTTAGTTCTTTGCCATGAGTTGTACTAAATATCTCTTCATCAGTGTATGTGTCACTTACATCTTGACTGTTACAGTTTAAAATGGCTGTTGTTACATCCCATTTACCATCATCATCTACACTGTTCATATTTTTAAATTTATTATTTGTTAAATTCACTTTACTGTTTGCTATATTTGTATTATTCATTTGATCTGCAGGCACTATTTTGTGTATCAGATCTAATACATTATTGTCTTCACCTGCTATATCTCTACTTAAACAGGACTGAGATGTTACAAGTTTTCTAGCTTTGTTTCTTTCCCGCAGAACTGATGTGTACATATTTTGTGGACTATTGGTTGAAGTACTATCAGTACTTAGATTATTATTATTTTGAGCTATGTCTAGTTTCTGGCTAAACAGTTTCCTTTTTATAAAACTGGGTCGCATAGACACATCACTGTTAGAGTGCAGTTCATTTGGATGTGTATCATTTTCAATATGTTCATTATTATTATTTTCAATACGCTTATTACTTTGTACTGTATTCAAGTCAGGCTCTTCAGTGATTACAGATACTCTGGCTTTCTCAAGTATCTTCTTGGGGCTTACATCTTTTTTTGTGTTGACTTTCTTCATTGGCATTTTTGGTTTTGCAAAAATGAAGTCATTTGATTGACCACTGCTTGTACAACTTTCAGAATACTGATTCCTTTTTGGTGAATCTAATTTACTTCTTTTGTTATGAGAGTCCACACTTGCAGAGTCTAGGGCTCTCTTTCTATTAATATTTAAATCTCTCTGTGTCTCCTTATTAGAAAATCCTCGAAAAATTTCCTCTGGATCACTGTCACTTTCTGGTCCTACCCTCTTTGAAGAATCAGCAACATTATTTACTCTTGTATTATTAAACACTTTGGTTTTTTCAACTTGCATTGGTGGAACACTAGATTTGTTAAATCTTTCTGATGGCAAAAGAAACCCTTTTGTAAATCGTTTCTTTTGAGTCATCATTGTTGTGTTTTGTAATTTAACTGATGTTGAGTTTAGATCTTTTAAAGTCGTATTTTGAAGTTTTTCTTCTCTACTACTGTTAGGCTTACTATTGTTAATGGAAAACATATTTGAAAAGGTGTTTTGTTTTATATTCTCTCTAACCTCTCTGACAATTTGATTTGTCTTTAGATTTCTATTTATGAAAGAAATGTTTCTCATATCACGTGAACCTGGTACATTTTCAATGCAAGTAGTTGTTCTTATTGACCTGCAATCATCACTCGAGTCACTACTTCCTTCCTCACCTGAATCTCTAGACTTACGACGATTCCCTTTTAGCAGCAACCTTCTGTTACGCCTTTTTTCAATTCTCTTTCTTCTGTGAGGTTTAATCAATCTGTTGTAAGCATCTTGTATCATTCTTAGGTCATGTTTGTTATATTTTATATTATTAAACGCAAACACTATATCTGCAGCACTAACAGTCGCTGAGGAATCTGAAAAGGGAAATATTTTTACCATTAGGCAATCATTACTACATTATAATTATTATCCAATTTTTTTTCAAAATCCAACTTACCAATACTGCGCATGGACATGGGTGATGCTCCCCTGCCATTGTATACACTCCTGCTGCCCATGCCACTTCGGAACACTGAATTATTATAGTTCCGTGACCCAAAGTCTGACATGCCCCTCAAAGACATTGGAGACATTTCTCTTCTGCCAACCACACTCCTCTGATCATAGTTTGACATGGCATATCTTTGTCTTTCAAAGTTTACGGGCATTGTGTTGATGGACATTGTTGTATTACTTGGAAAACCATATCCTGTGATATTTGTACTATTCGCTTGGGGTCCACATGCATAAATTGACTGAAAAGGAACATTACTAAAACACACAAGCTCATACAAAATGTTATGCAAATTATTGGACAGTATTGTTAGTGTCCAACCTACATGTTTGTTTGCTACTGCAATGTTATACAAATTCATCAACAGTTTTGGCTATTATTAATCAGTGCTGGGCTCACAGTGGGCTCATAGTGAAGAGCTAAAGCATACTCTTACCAACTACTAGCCCTTGTTGGGCTTGCACAAACGAACCTTAAAGCACTTCCTACAAGGTTAAAAAAACTACTTTTTATCAATGACAAGCAGGACTATTGGTTTAATAGGAATTACAGATAATGTGCCACTTTCAATCGAAATTAAAATCAAAGCTGAAATGAAAATATCATAATGGTCTAAACACACTCAAAGGAAAATTAAATGTGTGAATTTTCTACGACTGTCTCAGGCTTATTCAAGTACTCCAAGTAGGCTTGGTACTTGGTATCTTAGGTTGAATTTGAATTGAGAATTCCGCCTTTTGTTACCTCTAAATTTTCGAAAGATATATTTTATATATAAATCAACACTTTGTTCTAAATAGATACGACCCTTCTTTTATTCTGATCACTTAATCGTGGGTTATTCATGGGTGTTCTAATTCATAAAATACATAAACTCACCGTGTTTTCATTAGCGTACGTAATAACATTTCTATTCTGTAAGTTTTGTATCAAATCCTCGTCGCTGTCAGACATTGTTAAAGTTTATGCAAGTCTTTGTACTTGAAAGTCTCTTGAAGATCAATGCAATCTTAACAATATAATTATATTTTATCACATCACAAGTGGTAAGATAAATAAAATTAATATCGCTTCAAATCGCTTGTTGTGTCTGTTAGCGAGCGTCGTTTTAAGTTTGAAAAATGACATTTCTCGCCTGCCATTTGCCGATAACAACAGATAATAAATTTCATCACAGACGTCATGGAACTCACAGAGTATATAATCGACCATAGCTATACTTGTCACCAAAATAAATTCACCTTAGATTAATATGTTGGTTTGATTCAATGAGTTTATTACTACTTTTAATAGTTTTAATGCAATAAATGGTGTTAGGAGTACCCATTCTCAACCATTCTGTCTCCCCAAGCCACTGACCTGTAACAAGTACGCTGGACTGACGATAAGCCCGGCCATCGTGAGGCGATTTGATTTTCGCCATTTTGGCGCTGATTGCCTCTGATCGCAGAAGTGGGTG
>DWIY01000301.1:0-14536 GCA_018248615.1 Erynnis brizo brizo
TTATGCCCATGCCCATGCCAGTCAATCTATGGATACATGGATATGGATAGGTACATGGATACATCTCACAACTTGATTATTTGTTCGGCTTTTATTTTGGCTAAAAATAAAATGTCTAGGTTTATTTTCAATGTCTTACAAGTCGTGAGAGACACGAGATCTGTGAATTTTTTACTATGAAATCGCAGCCTATTAGAATTTTGTAATGTATTACATAAAAAATGTATAAATACCTAGTCATGAGTTCGACCTTAAATTTAAAAAAATATATTTCAATCCTAATCTCAATGAGATGGATATACCGAAGTTTTCTATTTGAAATATTGATGACACCCACACAATTAATTTTGAAACACCCTGAGTAAATACTATCTACGAAATTTTAAGTAGGGTACATTCGAGTATTAATTTCCAACAAACAAAATAATGAAATAGGTACTCAGTTGCCTAAATAATGACATCTTAATTAATATTTTAGCGCTTTGCCAGTTACTTCCCTTCCCTTCACTTCCCTTATTACTTTGTATTTGTAGAAATGGATAAAATTTAAGTGATGATGAGCTTTGTTTTAACACTATAAATTAATATTATTAAGTGTAAATAAATTGACGCTGAAAATAAAAATATTTTTTGAAACTATTGTTAGTATTTTTTAAATTCATACAACTTAAATACAGTCAACTGGATTTTTCCGAAAAATTATAATCCAATACCTACCTACCTACCCCTTCCTTACAAGTTTATGTTAATTAAAGCGTGATCAGCCCAAAGTTATGTGATAAATAATTACATTAAACATAACCATAATGTTTTCATAATCAAAAATAAAATTTAATTATGTGATTGCAAAATACTCTTTAAAAATTGGCGAGACCGTCATAAAATGTGTCTTCATATTGAAGTTTTCTCAATGATGCTCTGCAAGTTACGACACCACCTGGGGATTTAATGGCCATGAACCAATTTAACAACTCTGTTTAGCACAGTGTTCCCCATCGCGAATATTATCGTCTCCTAATCCGGTCTCCGGTGATATCGTAAACCAGAAATGGTCTCGTAAGCGAACGAAACCTGTTTCACAGGCAATCGCACGCACACCCTACCGCTCTACTAGAGAAAATGCAAACGCAAAACCATTCAGACCCTTACTTGTCAAGACTTTAGCCAAGTTGAGGATCGTCAATCGACAATAAGCCTTATTAAATTGCGTTTAACTCTGAAATGGAGGCGAGAGAGGGCTCAGCTCTTAAGTCGCTTTTAGAAGAAGCGAGCGTTGTTTAATGTCACGCATGGGCACATGAGGTGTCGCTGGCGCAATTACGGCAATTGGCTCGTTGGCCTCAGAAGTAAAGACGCCCATCATGCATCTTGATATGAATTGTAAGTGCCTCGATACCACTTAAGTGTAAAGTGCAACGTATAAAATGGCCGAAGTGTAAGAGAAGCTAAATAGAGTCGTACAATCATTTAATTTTATGATGTTTTGTAAAGAGTGTTATACATTCTGAATATCTACTGGTATAAGTTTTTTTATTTTTAAATAAACTATATACAAATATACTGCGTACGAACGTACTGACCATAGATTTTACAATTTAACATTTTTTTATATACTTACCCTATAATTGAGCTGTTTTTTTTATAAACAAACAATGAATGAGCACAGTGATTCCCTAGTGGTTGTCAAACAATGGTTGGGTTGTCTAACGACACCTTATGGGTGTTGCTCTTGTCAAAAGGCCACGGTGACCATTTACTATCAAGTGGCCGATCTCCCTTTTTGCTCGGAATTGTTATATAAAAAAACTACTCATGTGACATGCCTGTTATTTGATTTGCTAATTTTGAGCTGCAACGTTTTGCGCACAAAATGAGTTGCGCAAATAAAAACAATGTATGTACCTACATGTAGTTACGTTTATATATTTATACGTTAAGCAAATACGTTCAATTTATACATCTTTCGTAAACAAGTGAATTTAGATTTAAAAGGATTCTTTTAAATAAAGCACCAGGGAAACAAAATCAAAATATAAATTAAAACAATGAATTTGACCCAGTTTGTCAGTTTTTATTCGAGGGAAAACAACTAAACGGTGTCAATTGGTTTTAACCTCCAGATTTTTCTCATCGATCTAGTACCTACTGAGAATCAACATTGTTCAATTAAGGGAAACTAAAAAATAATTATTGATTCAATATTATTATTTTTATTAATTTACATATTAGCATATCTACATACTAGCATATAAGCATATTAGCATATCAGAAATTATCAGGGGCATACTGCAAAGTAGGTCTCCTCTCAGAATAAGATATTATAATAATTGAGAAGGATTATTTGTTTCAGTCTATTATGCTCGTATGCTTGTAGACTTCCTTTGAGAAACTATGGAAATTTACGAAATACTTTTAGACATATAAAATTTACTAACGATGTTTTCCTTCCCGTCACAGAAGATGGCATTTAATTTTTACAAAAAATGCATCGAATTGTGTTGTAGAAAAGTGTGCATATGTCTAAATATAAATGGTAGCTAATCCATCTCAACTCAATGGTCCGAACTTAACAAGAAATAGAGTTATAAATAATAGCTCTGACGTTTTGTTGGTTCGGCACCTTAGAACCGATCGCGATCTCAGGTTTCACGGTATCCATTATCGATAAGCCGGAGGCCACCACCAAACTATTAGACCATATTCGGGGTAGCATTTCAATGGCTTTACCTATTGACCTACCCAAATGGTATTTGACACGAAATACCAAAAGTTCATTACACAAGTGATCAAATCCAATAATAGGGTATTTAAGTCGATAATTAGCCTAGCTAGAGCGTTCCCTTTATGTGACGTCAACCTCGTTGTACCTATAAGCCTCTTTAAGTAAGGTAATGAACTATATACATACTGTCATTAATTAACTACTTTGTAAACGTTTCAATTATATGTGTGCAGGTATATGTGACAGTGTTTTATATAAAATAAAACGTACCTATCACTGTTTACTCTACATATTTACGCGTGAGATATATTAGCAAAAGGTTTGTTAAAAAGAACTGCAAAAAGATTCAGCCTAGTAAATGCCCGATAATGTATAACTACCTAATTAATAACTGGGTACCTAATGGTTTGTTCACATTAATATCTATTAAAAAAAATATTTCAGTACACAGAAACAAAATTGTGGTTCGCATATTGTCACTGTTTGTGTAATATTTTTCAGTTATTTCTTCTGTGGTCTCTCCTAAAGTTCACTGTTCACAAAGCTATTTGATAGATCAATAGTTCGGTTAGTCGACTCTAGAATGGCCGAGGGCACCTCCGACACACGCATGCAAGTAACGTGAGTAGCATACCGGTATTACGCATCGACCAATTCTGTTACATTTTTTAAACCTTAAATCGATCTTTTTGTATCTAGTATTACATGCCATGGGAAGCGCGTTATACATTGGTTTTAGGGAGATTTTCTTTTTGTAAGCATCACAATTTAGTACCTAATGTGTATTATTTATCAGCGCATATTTTTTAGTAGAAACCTATAGCATACACAAAATTTAAGTACCTACATCTGGTGTTATGACGGTAGAGCCAAAGTAGCTCGCCCGGGGTCCATACCTTACCGCCAGCCTCATTACCTGTCGGGTTATAGCCTACATACTACAAAAATCAAGATAATGACAGCTACTTGCCAGACTAATCAGTTTCATGACAGATTAAAAAACATAATATATCTGGCCGACAAAGTCGATTTTGTACACTAAAAAATGTGCTTTTTCATTTTTTGGTAGGTTCTGTAGTCGAATACATAGATTAGTTATAATACATTCATGATCGAATACTCCTTTGAAGCCTACCTAATCATGACCCTTTCATTACACAGACTATTGATTCTGAAATTCTGAATAACTCGGCATTAAGATTTTCCTGTCGACGTCATCGTACCTATATTTTATGCTCAGTTATAGAGCACGAAAGTTGCTCTGCCATTATGTAATTGCAAAAGGCAAGGCTAACTCTAACAGGTCAGACTAATTTGAGCTCATTTACCTAATTATAGAGTAGAATGACTGATATTTGTATTTTAATAACCTAAGAGTTACATTTATAGAAATCAGGACTTATGGTCAGGGCTACCTACGTATTTTGTAGTAGTCGATTATATTTTAACTATGAGTCTGCTATATTTTATTACTACCATTTTTTGTCAATGTAGGTACCTATCTGCTTTCAAAATTAGATTTCAGTATATAGGGTGATTTATTATGTGACGTATTCCCGTTAAGGTAAGGTAGGTAGGTACTAGCTACATACAAATATTTTTTATGAAAAATATGTCTTATATTTCAGATTACATAAATATAATTATATGACCACGATTTTAATGATAAAAAACGTTCCAAACCCAATCAAATTAAACCACGCATCAATGTTCGTGTTTGTGTTGTAGTGCAGTAAAAGGTCATGAATGTCTATTAAAACATGCACAGGAGAAACGAATCCTGTACAACTATGGGTCATTATAAAGAAGATGGTCATTATAGAGAAGAACTTTAAGGTAGTGGGGACATTAGCTCAAAGTAAGATCAAATGCAGTCAGTTACTCGCACGGGCACTCGTGACCGCTCCCGGCGGTAATGATATACACCAAGCGGGAAACGTTTAGCTCCTGACTCAAACAAACTCTCTGACTATTAATTTACAAGAAGGTCTGTTTTCATAAAAATATGCAATTTAATTAATTTACCTATAAACCTATGCTGCCCGTAGAATTAACTTTCTGTGTGCTGGATGAAAATAAAAATGGGAAATTTTTTATCATAACGCAATCGGGTGAGCGATATGGGGTTATGTACGATTTCTACTCAACACTAAGCCCACGTTAAACAAACTTAATTTTTGTAAGACTATAGGTAAGTATATTCATATTTTTTTAGGTTATACCTACCTAAGGACTAGAAATATATCCAAAATAATTTTCCATAAGTGCAACTCATTCCTAAAATTCTCCCATATCAATCATTTAATTTAATACCATACAAGTTTGATTTAAATTTGGCCTAAAATGTAATCGATTACTAGGAAAACGTGGTAAGTAGGTACCTAAATAACATAAGTATACCTTCTACCGGTCATTGATGACTTACCTTCTGAAATAAGCCGTTCACGTATCTCCCACGCGAAGATAGTTGGATTTTCCCTCTTGTACTGCTCGATTTTCGACACCACGGCAGGAGTAGCAACCTTGGGCTTGCTACCACCGATCAACCCAGGCGGCCGAAGCGTACCTGAAAGTTAAGACTCATTATAGGAAAAGACAAAATCAAAATACTTCACACAAAAAATGAAATTCGCAATAAATGATGCGTAGAGCTTTTTTGAAACGAAATACAACAAATCGTTGTTAAAAAGTGACACCTGCGTATTACAAAAACACGCAATGCTAAATCAAATTAAACTCTTTCATAAAAATACCAATAATAGCGCCACGATACCGATTGATGCAATTTCATTGAGCGCTAAACGTGAGTAAACGCCAACTACTTGTCGCAATTTAATTTCCAATAACATCAATCACATCTAAAAACGCTTTTGATTCTTATTTCTATGGGAATAAAGTCTGGAATGTTCTTACAATGTTATGCAGAATCATATAGCTTCACTCGAAGGGAAGGTGAACGTGCTTTCTCAAAAAAATTGATAATCAGTACGTCCGTGCAGAATAACAATTGAAACTGCAAATTAGTCCTAATTATAGAAACAATGACATCCACTAAATGATGTTGAAATACGAGACACGCATCTTTAATCTTATTATAAAGGCAGAACTTATATGCTGCTCACATCATTTAATTCCATACAACCACTATGATTATAGCGGGAAGATTAGCTGCATCCTATTAAAATGATACAATTAATACAATTGATTATTATAATTATAATAGGTATCAGAGTGTTAATTACTTTATTTGTGTTATTCGTAAGTATTTATTTGTGAAACCTCGTTCGCTTCTCGAGGCAAACTAACGAACTTCAGTTTAAGTTACTGTCGTCGTACCGTAAGAACATTAAAAACCTTATCTGAATAAAACCTACTGGCTTTTATGGATCTCATTGGCATAATTTGGAAATAAATTCATTTGAGCGAGTTTTATTTATTTATAATGCCCCGTAAGGACTGTTACGGAGTGGATGTGCGGGTAAAAAGTAATGAATTCTGCAATTCCTAAATCAGTTAGATAATGGATGAGTGCGTGCTCGAGACAATTACATAAAAAGGCATCGGGCCCGCATTCCGGCAGGCGGCAGCACTCGCGCTTTTTACCCGACAACCGCCCTCCATACCGATAACGCTGAATAATTCAACACATTATTTATATTCTCATTTTTGTCAACGCCATTCAGGATAAATTCATACGGGTCTTTATGTCTTGATAAAACTAAAGCTTAACGCCGAAACGGCGGAGGACGCAAAAACGAGGCTCGAGCTTACACGTAGCTGGTCACACGAACCATTTATGGAGTCATTATAATAATCTAATATAGATGTGGCGAATCGATAAGCGAGAATTGTAGCTTAGAAATAGGCTCTAAAAGTCAAATTTGTCTGTGCAGCTGTGTCTCTCGCACGCAGTAGGTCCGTTGCATTCGGGCAATAAATTCACGTTGTTCGCGACATGCTATTACGAGTAAATTTAATGACTAAATATATTTCGTGTAAATTTTCACTATTTTTCCCTGTATGCAATAAATGAGAATTGAATCTGATAGGTTTAGGCAATGATGGTTATTACGTACCTAACGGCCTTAAAAAGAAGCGACCTATAGGTAGCCACCCTCATAATTATTATAAAAAAATCAATCACGTAAAAAAATCTTTTATCTAATCACGAGTTCTGGATAAGATCGCGATACCTTCCTAGAATCGTGCACTCGACGTTACTTAGGTACCTTTCACTATAAATATATATTTTGCTTGAATGATTGAAAATCTATACAGGCGTTTTGTTCACCGCCAGTAGGCGAGCCGAGTATTGATTGATAGGTAAATTGCAGGAGGCCGGCACACTGATCATTTTGCAGTAATTAAATCGGCTAGGAACGTAATCGCATGACCAGAGCCAATTACTAGCCGTTGCCTAGGCACAGGCGAATCGTGTGAGGCACCACTAAAATTGTTATTATTTGCGAGAAATGCACGCGCGATCTTCTGAGCGGTGTTTCTGTGCGCATTTCTCACACTACCTTATTTTAAATTACTAGTTTGTAGAACCGACTGTCATTCCTTAAGAACCCTTCGCTCCATCTAACGGTGTTATAAATCGACTATAGCTCTATAAAATACCTACAAATTAAATCGTCCCAGTAGTAGCTAAAATGTGAATGATTGACAAAAAGTAACTTTCGAGATAATCGATACTTTGTGTTTTTATTGACTCTTCACAAAAACATGTTGCCATTCATAAAGCACTCCGTTTTTGTTACATTTCGCCTTTGGATAAAATAAGAAACCAAATTGATAAATCCATTTAAGAATTTCTTTTATTAAAGTTTCTGAGATATTGAGCTTATTTATCTTAAACTTTTTGCTATTTTATCAACTCTTCAGAGTTTTTGAACTTTTATAGAAAGACACAATTGGAATAAATTTTTTGGACTTATTTAAAAACCAGTGCCTTTGAACTTTCTTCGAAACGTATTTTAAGGAAAATAACAAACAATCACCATTTTTTGTATGCTTTTACTAATAATAACACTACATTTAACAGGAAATCTAATAGTTAAATCGTATCTCGTTTGTATATTACATTAAACTGTAATTTTGTTTTGTAGCATTCGCATAAATAAATTGTCACTAATTTTTTATTACTAAAATCTAATGAATTACCACTTATACTATTAGAGGCCACATAACAAAGAATACAATACACGTCCAAAGAGTCAGTTAATAAATTTCCATACCAAAGTCATTAATGGGAGCTTAAAGCCATTATACAGTGAGTCTACAAAGGACAAGTTGGGCGCAGAAAGGCCACATAAAGGTTGGTATCTTCTTGATTAAATTCGTATTAAAGCGAGTCTTTATATTGCCTGGCGCTAACCACTTAGGGATCTGCTGAGTCACGAAGCTAATAGATCAGAATCTTTACATCAAGGTAGTGGATGGCCCCGGTTTATAGAACTTAATGCAACCCGTGAGTTAACGATGCCTGATTTGGTGATTGATCGACTTTTTGTGTAAAGTGTAAACCAGACCAGGCCCCTGAACTTCAGAAGCAATTAATAAACCCGATATTAAACTAGATCACGCCTTTTGATACGAAAAATTACAAACGTTTCAGCTGGGGCAAAAAATATTAATATTAAGCAAACAGAAACTGTTAATTGATTAATGGCATTCATATCACATAGGTACGGCTTGTTTAGTGTATTTATTTTAACTTTACAGTTACTGGATGAATGCTAGGTAGGTATACCTAATATTTATTCTTTCACTAATTCGGACGATTAGGAAGTTTTCAAAGCAGATCCTATATATTAGTTTAAAGGTACTTGACAAATATTTTATACTTAATTATATGCATGTGCGGTGCCTAATATTAAAGCATGATAACGATAGTGTTAAAGTATTAAGTTCTTCTATATTACATTTTTTATTATAAAGAACTCATATAAAATTAGTTAAGAAGCGTGCAAGTCAGCTGATATTAAACAGTCGCAACAGTTTGACAACCACATCCAACCTCAACTCATACATCACAACATTAGAACAAAGATGGAACAGAACGAAAGAGAAATAGATTTTTGGCATAAGGAAATCACCCACCGGGGAGTGATTAACTAATCATGCCTAGGATATACCCGTGCTCAGATTACATATTCGTATGCTGGCTATGCACAAGTATGTGGGAAACTTTAAAAGCGTGATTCAGGATACCCGTAGTAGCGCTGTCTCCGGTGAAGTGGCGGGACTCGCTATCTGAGCCACCCACCCGGCCCAGCCCTTGTATTAGCCCTAATATAAGACAAATGGACCATGCCATGAGACTAAAAATGGCTAATAGTCCATTACTGGTCTGAAGTATTCAATGTCTTATATTCTATTAAGCTACAACTATTTAAGTAAAAACAAAAACAATTACAGTGTCCAACAAGCTGCGACTGAGACCACCTTTATATATCGTGATCATAATTGCTTGTAGTCAACGTAAAAATAATAATAATATTAGTGACATAGGCACGAGTACCACGTAAATACAATTAAGTAATTTTAACAGAAAAATAACGCAGGTACTACAGGAAATAAATAATAAGTTGCCATTCAATAATACAACTGACTGGTCATTAACTGCTGTATAATATCGAAGTAAATTACTGTTTACTTTGTATAACACTTTTTAGTAACACATTAAAAATTCTTAATGCAGTAGCTTAAGTGCTTCTTAATGATTTTTGTTATAGGGGTTACTTTGTAATAGAATAATAGAATAAATATTCAAAAAAATTATTTGAATTTTGGTCCATAGAATTCCTACTCATAATCGCGTGATAAAATCATGATAAAATAGGCTTCACAAAAAATTACAATAGGTTACCCATGGACAATAAAATATAACAGCCTGACTGTATGTATAACACCAACAATAACATTATAGATCGATCGAATATGGATCCCTACCTAGTTTAATAATGTGTAGGTATGTGGTGAATGTACTATAGAATTTAATCTACCTTCCATTGCGCTACCTCGTTGGAACATAGATAACTCAAGTTCTGGAATTCTAAGTCATCCTAGACAACTGATATAAAGTAAATTGTTATACAAACTCATCCTTTTCATTTCAATTTTTTTATGCTACCAATAAAAAGATTGTCTTCAGAAACAATTATTTTCAAAATTACTTTCACTTACCACTTTATTCAAATGTTGTAAACAAACAGTTTGAAGGACGATATACCACATATACTCGTATTAAAGGCTTAATATCGTCACCTACCGTATCATTAGCTTCAAATCCCGGACTAAAAATATCATTCCACTGTCGGAAGACTTCATTAAAAATTCAAATTGGCCTACGAGAATTGGAGCAGAAAAGAAAAAACGTCGTTCGTGAAGCAAGAATGTCAACCCTGGTAATTCAATTTTGATTATAGGACTAAAGCCTAAATACGGCTTCATTATGTGCCTCGGCGATCCGCGGACAATCTTCTTGAGTAGGTATCATTAGCTTCCAACAAATTTTAGTATATCGAAATAAAATGACCGCCCTAATATGAAATTAGTCGCTTGTGGTTTTGATTGTTTTGAAAGTTAAATTTCCCTTTGTCTAGCGGATAATAATCTGTCAACCAAAACATACAGAAATCTGTAGGTATTTACGAGTAAAAGATGGAGTGTGGGAAAGTAATAAATCATTAGGTATTTGTGTTTTAGCTACCTTGAAAAAAATGTAGGTAATAAGAATATCTTTTTAGTAAACTGGCGAGACATGAGTAAGTTAAAAGTTCTTAATTCATTATTCCAGGTAATAAAGTATTACTAAGCAAAATAAAACTTTGAAATATTTATTACATTTTTTTACCAACTATGGATATAAGAAAGGATTTCATACAATATCCAAAGCTTAGCTAGAACCTCGGATCAGACTCTAGTCTTATTTATCTTAGATATGCACGCCAGCACTTCTGTAATAGTTGTTCAAATTACTTGCAATTTGCGATCCCTTGCGGTACAGAATCATAATTCGATAATGCAATATTTATGCGTGCCCATTTCCACGCAGTCAACGGGGCAGTTGGGCTAGATAATAACATTTAAACTAAGACTATGTGTGCCTATGTTAAATACGTAAGTGGCTGGGCATGACAGCCCTGGGCGGTATGTGCCAGGCTTCCGTGGGAACCCGACACGTGACGTTACGAAATCACCACAGGCGAAAATTGATTGACAATGCGCTACGGGTACGTTGGATATTATTTTACTGTACGTATCCGATTTACTGGCTAACTTAGCCTAGATTCAAATTATAAATTGCCTTTTTTTATATTTGCATGTGGGTATAGAGTTACTTACTGCTAATTAAAGACTAGGGTTAGCTTAGCATTTACAATTTATCCTTTGTTCAATGTTGAGAACAAAATTTCTATACTTCTAAAATGTAGGTAACTAGGAAACCAATGTTTTTACACGCTTTATTAATATAAATACAGCTGAAGCTAACGCTTCACCTGTATGTTTGTTTGTTTGTAACCGACTCCTTTGGGCGCGATTTTGACCCACTTTAAACGGCCAGGTTTCGTTCAAACTTTGTAGATTTATCGAGGAACGATGGAAATATACAAATTTGATAAAATTATTCCATATTTCAATTAGCAAAATAAGATTTTTTTTATTTATATAATTTTTACGATAAATTTCTTTTTTTTTTTAAATTAAAATAATGTAATTCGAAACAGGAAAATGAATATCGACAAAGTATTTTCTACGCCGAACCGAACGCATTACATTATTTCAGTGTTAACTTCATTTGTTTAAATAAAATACTGTGGCATTTAAAAGTGCATAGAAGATTGTCCGAGCATCTAATCAGTGTCATGGTCGTGACTAATTACATTATTTTCTCATGGCAGACATGAGTGAGATCGACGTAAAAATGCGTGTAGAATTATACAGCAGGGTTTTGAGCACGCACCGATGCTTTTAAAATCGTCCTTTCACGATCCCTGAGCAAATACAAAGTGAGCATGTGTCCTAATTGCGTGGCTTTTTATGTCCCTAGCGTCTAATTCCCCGAATTAACCCGATACTGAAAGTGTGGAGCAATGCCTGTACCTCACGCTTGGCTTGCACCCAGCTATGGAATTATGTCGCACTAATTGTCTTAATACTTTGTTCAACACTGGTTGAACAGACGTGGAAATTGCTATGCATATTACAGTCGAAGTCGATAATTCTACACTGTTTGAAAATACTTTCACAATCGATGTTTGTTGTAAGGAAATGTAACACTACTTGACGGAACATATTCTGAACAGAAGGTGCAAATGAGCTTACAGTCACTGCTGCCCCGGAAAGACGAAAGTTCTAATTTACATTGCAACTACTAATAACCAGTTTAGTTCTTCTCTTACAATTAAGTCTTCTTTTAATTGGATGAGAACTAAACTCGATTAAAGTCTTCTCCAGTCTTTCAGTTGATCACAAATTAGGTTACAAGCACTATTCATAATCATGATTTTAATAAAATCAATTACCCTAATCATACACATCAAAGCCATCTTCAAGCAGAAGCCTAAACCAAAGACTATAGTTGAAATATAAATACAATAATGAAACTGAACATTAAAAAACTGATTGGTAGCAATCAATACGAGATCGGTCATTGGCTTTTATTTATCTCGTCGTTACGTGTACAACAGCGAACGAACAAATCAACAGGTTAGATGGAAGTTTAGATCGCGCTAAGAAAAACCCAGTAATTACAAAGGATACGGTCGATAAGCGATTATTGATGCGAATAGTCAACGATACTGAGATAGTTCTGACATCAGATGGGATTGGGAGCAGAAGTAGTGTAGCAGATACAACAATGTTAATAGGATATTTCTTCGCCTAAAGTAACTTAAGAGCAGTTTTCCATTTAGAATACTGAAAATATGAAATAATGGAGACAATATTTGGATGAAATACATATTAGGAGGAACTTAAATGAAAAGGTTTTTTCGTGGTAAATATCTGTACAATAATCCTAACAAAAACCCAATACAATATTAATATATTTTAAGTAAGTATCTAAGATTTTAAGTACGTAGTGTTGATAAATACTCTTCATATTATGTTTTAATGGATAGGAAGAATTCATATTTTACAAAATTGTCCAATCTTTAAATTTGATTTAAATAGTATCTTATCGCCTTGGAAGAGGCCTATGTTCAGCAATGAACTAATGTCGGCTTAAGAAAGAAAGAGACAGTAGGTATTTAAAAGTCCTTAAATCACTAAAACATAATCTACCTACAACTAACTTAGAACATTAAATTGTAACCTCCGAATCATATCAAGGGTTCTCATATTCATAAATCCCATGTCGATATTATCCGCTACACACTTCCGATTTGGGCAACCTATAGCCAGTGCTCGCGGCGTCGCCGGGATGCGTCCACTCCGAAGTCCAGTGGCTTATAATTAACACGCTGCAAGTTTTATGAATCGATTAGGATCTAAGCTTTCGTCAATAACAGTGCTCGTCGCGCCACGCTTCGCCGATGGCTTATCGCTGATTAATAGCAATTGAGATTTTTCTCACAAGCGTGTTATTAGGACTGCGAAACACAGCCCCCGACCGCAATGCTTTCGACAAATCGCCAATGCTCTCTGATGCTTCGATATCGTTTATTTATATTATAATGAATGCTTGTTTAGCAGTGGTACCATTATAGAGTTTATGTTCCCTGTGGTTTGTTTTAAATTGTTAGGAAGAAACTGCTATTCAGCTGTAGTTATTTGTTTATTGAGGACTACAGGTTGTTCTTATCAGATTTTTATTATTGTATCAATGTGTTATCATCTTATAAATGAATTGATTAGGTGTTTTAACATTTGTGGACAATTTCCAAGGTTATTTTTTTATTAACCTTAGAAATGGTATACAGGCCCAGTAAAAGTGACGCTGGACTTCAAGAACTTCTACTCAACAATGGTACCTATTTATCCGAACATTTCAAATAAAAAATTGTGTCATCTTAGGTACCTACTCTTACTATGATAAATAATTCGAAAGACTGTGAGAAATGTATGGATGTATGTTTGTGCTGTTTCACGCAAAAATGACTGAATGGACTTTGCAGTAATGTTGCTTATGCACCAGAATAAAATATTACCTCGTTTTTGTGAAGCAAACTGGAAAAAGTACAGTTAGCATGTTTGGTGTGCCGAGTGAAGGCCTACCGGGATCACGTTCAAAATTCTCTCTCATGCAAAAACCTCACGTACGCTACATACACAGTTTACTATTTAAAAATCTCTTACCCAGCAGCTTGGTGACGGCACCCTGTTGCGACAGTACATGGTGGGCGATGTCGTAGTGCCGCAGGCCGAAGCGCGACAGCTCCAGAAGTCGCTGTTGCGACAGCAGCGACGACAGGGGGTGGGAGGTCGCGCCCGGGTACAGCGGGGTGCCCGACCCTCCGCCCGACGATGACGGCGACACCGGCACTGGAGATGTGAAACCATTAGTGGAGCAACTTTATGACTTACTAGTCGTGCCCGCGACTTCGTCCGCGTGGAATTGAACTATAATATAATACAATTCTAAAATAAAAGTAGCTTTAGTTACTCCTTATTACATCAGTCAGTGAAAGTCCCGTCAAAATCGGTCCAGCCGTTTCAGAGATTAGCCGGAACAAACAGACAAAAATTGTAAAAAATGTTATTTTGGTATAATTATGTATAGTTAGATCCACATCGTTCGCAGGACTGACAACCGATGGGGAAAAAAGGTCCTCGAATGGCGACCACGTTTAGGTAAAAGGAGCA
>DWIY01000302.1:0-14527 GCA_018248615.1 Erynnis brizo brizo
GAGAGTTAACAAAAAATGTTCTGAAAGGAATGTGAAGTCCACCAACCCGCACTAGGCCAGCGTGGTGGACTATGGCCTACATGCCCCATTGTGAGAGGAGACCCGACCCTGCAGTGGGTCATTAATGGGTCACTGACAGGGTAATGCCTTACACATTAGCCTGTCTCCGCACTGTGTAACTTATTAGTGACCGATTGCAGTCTCCACACCTGTCTTTGCTTCTATCGGGTTTCCTTTTACAATGAGAATTATGTAGAACACTGGTTTAGTATGGTTTCGTTAACTTCACATGTCTGTTACAAAATTATGGACAAATCTCAGTTATGCAGTTTTTCTAAAGTGACAGGTGACATTTTTTGTAAATTGCTCATTATGTTTATAATGACTAGACTGTACTATCTATCTATAAAATACTATAGCCGAAGCGAGAGTACCAGTACTATACCAGAAGTACTATACCAGAGCGAAGTCTGCCGGGTCAGGTAGAAATCATAAAAGATGCAGCCATACCGTGTGTAATGTTCATGTGTGTACACAGGGTGCTGTGGTGCTGCGCGTGCATGGGCCGCTGGTGGGCCACCCGCGCCGGGGGCCCCCCGTCCCGCTGGCTGAGCGCGCGGGGCACCTGCCCCGTGTGCCGGGCCCCCTTCTGCCTCGCCGACGTGCGCCCCGCGCGCATCGTGCCCCCCGCCGGGGCCCCCGACCCCACCGCGCCGTCCGCGAGACACTCGTGACGTCACGCCTCCGTCTCCATCGTGTCCTGACTGGGGATGTATCTTAGTGTGTTGACATCGGTCTTCGTGTACATCCTGCTTGAAATCTACTTTGAAGATCCGTGGCTGACTCTGTGAGGTACTCTTCATTAATACTTCAATTGCCCCACTAGTGGCCCCGCGCAAGATTATCGTGACGTCACGCCTCCGTGTCCATCGTGTCCTGACTGGGGATGTATCTTAGTGTTCTGACATCGGTCTTCGTGTACATCCTGCTCGAAATCTACTTTGAGGATCCGTGGCTGACTCTGTGAGGTACTCTGGCTGACTCTCTGAGGTACTATTCATTAGTGTTTCCACTACTTACCCCATGAGGAACTTGTGATGTCACGTGTCATCTCCTGACTGGGAATGTATCAATGTACATCATCTGTCTTCTAGTTGTCTAGTCTAATCAGTAGGATCCGTGGGCGACTCTGAGGTACCGTTGATTTATATTTCGACGCTGCCGTGAGCCCTAGTCCCCCGCGAGGTGACCATCAGCCATGATTTCCTGACACAGAAATGTACCTGAGCGTGCTGGCCTCGGTCTTTGTGTGTGCTCAAAATGTACTTCGATGATCTGCTATTCAGCTACATTGACTTAACGTGTATGTTGTTCTGAAACTTACTCAGTAATATTCTGTATTCAAAATTAATCTGTAAATTTTTAACATAATTATTATATCAAATGGCATGTACGTAATGTACATTTTTAAATTCAAATATGATTAAAGTCATACTTGTGTAAAATAAATTATCATCAGCATTTATTCTTGCCTATTCTTGTCATTAAACAAACAAACACTCACAATCAGTATAATTATCTTCATCATTTTTATTAACTAAATTCTAATATAATGTTACATCATTTCTATAAATAAATCATAAATGAAAGAAGCTATTGTAGAATTAAAGTGTTTTATATATTAAGTAGTATACTGTAATTAAAATCATTCTTGCATACTTAAATATAATGTTTATAAAACACTCATGATAAAATATTCTCACTATTTGTGTAATAATTCGACCCCGTTTTAAGTGTCAAGACCTTTAATACAACAATTATTCACATTTAATTGCTATACCGTATATGCGCATACTTTTTTGTGTATTATTTGTAAATAGGATACCATACCATTATAAGTCATATTATGTATTTTGTTTGTAAACAAGTTTCCACTTACTATATTTTTTCTACAATTTCAATTATTTTAGTCTCGTCCAAGGTATTTAAACCTAATTAAGCTTTTATTATCGTTTCAATTGTATTCAATTGTTAACTTATATGAATAAATTGGAATCGTAATTACTTATAAACACAAAAAAAAATGTTCTGAACCTTGAAAAATTTTGTTTTTGTCATAAAATACTGAATTATTACCGCAAAAATATCGTATTTGAGACGCGTCTATCGATATTTATATCAACATTATGTTACGTGACACTTTATAGAAAACAGTTTAATTTAGTACATTGAGCTCTCTTACAACTGTGTTAGGCAGAGAGAGAAAACTGGTGAAATAATACTTATCTGAATGTGATTTTGATGAAATATTTTTGTAAAAAGGGTCTCGCAATGCTGTTCTCGGGCAGTTTAATTACAGCGGACTAGTTGTTTATTATTTATTTCAATAGTTATAATTATTGCATGTATCCAATGAGGCTTCCCTAGTTCTTAAGGGGCAATCTGTTTAAGAACTTATTAATCTTTAGGTAATTGTGAAATAAGATCTATATGACTGGAGACGGGATGGCCTGTTATTTAAATATAATGTTCATTAATACCAAACTAATAGTAGTTAAACATATTGTGTTTGATACTTTATCTTATAAACCGTCATGCAATATTAGCGATATTTTTATTATTAATGCAATATTAAACAATATGTGTGTTACTCGTATTTAATGCATTATTTTTATTTGCAGCTGAAATGTATAGATAAATAACTTATTAAAAAAATGTTTATATTTCCGGAAACATGGATACTTTCTCGATCTATGTAATTTTTACCTGACTAAAGACAGTTACCGCTGAAATGTATAGAAAAATAACTTATTTAAAAAAATGTTTATATTTCATGAAACATGGATACTTTCTTGATCTATGTAATTTCCCAGTAACTAAAAAAGTTTGCAAGTAAATCTTATATATAAAATTCTCATGTCACAGTTTTAGTTACAATACTCATCCGAAACGGCTCGACCGATTTTTATGAAATTTTATATGCATATTCAGTAGGTCTGAGAATCGACTACCATCTATTTTTTATATCCCTAAGTGATACGGGTTGTCCGCCATTAACATTTATTTTTTGGACAAATTTTTTAATTTTTATTTTTTTATAACGTGGCATTTAAAAATACATACAACCCTAAATTTTCACCCTTCTATCATCAATCCCTATTTTTAATAGTCATTTTAGCGCTCGATAACTTATTATGGCAAAACAACGTTTGCGGGGTCAGCTAGTTAAGTGTATTCTTTAAAAATTTTTGAGAGTAGGTCTCTAGACGCTCTCGTGAGGTAGTTCGTTTCTGTTATCTGATCATTTTTAATAATTAATATAACTAGTTAAATACATTTAAAAATATCTGTAAAATTATAAATACTTATTTAATCCAAATCATTGCATCAAAATCAAAGGCACCGATTAACGGTGTGAACACGCTGCCTCTACACTGCTCCTTAGGCCGTGGTCGTGTAAGTGCATAGACGGTTCGCGAGCGACAAAGTGGTGAGGCAGCGGATTGGCGTTCGGCAAGTTAAGGGATGCAGGTTCGGGTCGGTGGTGGACGGTCGGGCAAGGCGGCTGGTAGCTCTCAGTGTCGCTCAAAACGCGGCGCGCGGTGGTCGTGCGTCGAGCGCGCGTGGAGTGATGTCTGCGAGATGAGGCTGCCTCTGGTGTTATTGTGGCTAGGTGCGGCGGCGGCATGCGGCCCGGGCCGCGGATTCACCCGCCGCCACGGACCGCGCCGCATCACGCCCCTCGTCTTCAACCAGCACGACCCCAACATCGCGGAGAATTCGAAAGCCGCCAGCGGACCCCCCGAGGGTCGCATCACGAGAGATGATGAGAAGTTTAAAGACTTAGTGCCTAATTACAATCCGGACATCGATTTCAAGGATGACGAAGGTACCGGTGCTGATCGGCTGATGACTCAGGTTGGTGTTTTCATGCTGTCAACGCTTATCAGTTTATCAAACTTATTTTCATTACCTACCTCCAAATTAATCATAATTCATTACACAGGTGGCAAGTGTAACAGGTCCTTTATGAAAATATTGTAATCGTTGCAATTGAAACTGGAAACGTTTTAAAGTTTAAAGATGAAACTAAACAATACTTTTTATAAAGAATTGTCTGTTTTGAAAACAGCTCAGTGTGCGGGTAGGGACAATCGCCGGTGTAAATATTACCGTCTTGGAACAATGGGAACAAATTGCGGGCGTTACGGTAGCTTCGTAGCGAGTGTTACGATTGTAGCACTGCAATTACGCAGGCTTTGACAACAAATATTTTGTCTCTGTGACTAATTGATGAATGATGAATTCTTTACAAACATGATACTGGTTCTGCTGAATATATGGCCCTCATAAAATTTTTAGGCATTGAAAGTCATGCGTTGTCATTCACGAGGTTTTGTAAACGCATAAAGACGACTAACAGGAACCTTTTTTGTTGTGTTTCAATGTACTGAATATTAGGGCTAGTTGCATAGAATCTATGTATTTTTAATCAAATAGATTATGTAAGCATTTTCACAATAAAAATTAATTATAAATATTTACATAACCTTGTTGGTATCGGTAGAATCAACATTAGGCGGGCAATGTAATATCTAGTTGAAATGTTGTGTAATTTAAAAAAATCCGGTTTTTGTCGGTTCGTATCAGACGATTTTTAAATATTTATCTTAAATGGAATAAATAATAGAATAGATGGTTAAATTTACACGAATAATTGAATATCATGGTCGGTAAATATGCAGGTACAGAGAGATGCGTGTCTTTTTATCGCACTCAATATAACCAACATTTAAACACCAGTTAAAAACTTAAATTAACATCAATGGGATCGGTTTATTTGTAATGCTATCACTAAAACTTAAATCAATTAGGTAATAATATGAAAATGAAGTGACGAAGACGGACTGAGCTAGAAAGCTTTTTAATTTTCTTGTGACTGTGACTGCACAAACACAACATACGAGTAGGTTAGCACATCTTACATCTCTTTGAGATGAAAAGGTTTTGGGTGACATAAAATTATTATTTGATAATAATAAAAACCTGTAGTTTTTCCTTTTTTAAGTCTAGATTTATTTATTACGCTGTCTATTAGCATGAGAAGTGTCGTTAGATTCTTCATTAGGTATTGTGAGAGTGATTGATATATTTAACAAGAATTAAAAATTGAAGTTTTCAGTGATGATTCGTACTTACCTTATATTTACAAATATGGATTGTAAGATTATAATTATAAGTACATAAATAATCTTATGTGGTTGTTTAACACTAACAATTCATTAGCACTGTATTAGGTACCTACTTTGCATACCTATAGGTAAGGATAAATATTGTACCTAATGGCAATGTCAATATTTAAAGCTATGTATATTAAAATTACATTTAAGGGTATGTATTTTACTTATTTAATTAAATACGTAATCCATTATTCAGTATAGTCACAAAATTTTATGAATTCAATAAACTACTCAATTAATTCAATTAAGTAATCGACTAAATGGGGACCTACTGAAACTGCTTCAAGTGATGCACATAAAACTCATAGTCCCACGCTTGGATTCCATATTGTGTAGTTGCAATGGCCAAGACAACTTAATGACATACACCCAGATCAGACACAGAAATTTAAACTCATAATTCAAACTCAGAACTCATAATTCGAACCCAGGACTGTCCACACATCGCACAGGTGCCAACCACTGCGCCACGCAGGTCGTCCAGAGCACATAGTGTTTTTTCAGAAATAAGTAGTAAGTATTATTAAAAAACGTTAGTTAGATCACGGGACAAACAATGTTAAATACCCAATAAACTTATAAGGCATTCAGTACTTGAGCGTTTCAGCATCGCCGTCGGCCTCGCTCTAATGGCTTGGCAAACACGGGCGCATGTTGACAAACAAACAAACTAACATTCGATATCTAAGTACGTAATATTTCCTGCAGGAAATAGGTCACTTTAAAACACCAAACATAACACCACAAATTCAATGTCGTTTTTGTTTTGAACAAGGCTCAATCGGCAATTTGTACAGAGGTATCAATTGGGACACATTATTATGTATCTTGTTATTAATGATTACTGATATTTAGTAGTGAGGTATATGTACTTTCTAAGCCTAAAACGTTAATAAGTTCATTCATGTCTTAATGGATAACCTCCACTTTATATCAATTTCTAAATTCGGTTCAATTGGGAAATTAACCAATACATTGTTTTCTATTTTTTCTTCTCTCTAATGTTGTTCTTATCATAAAATTTCAACCCGTTTTACAAATTGTAATTTCATAATATGAACATAATATTAAGTACTAGTGTAGTCACACTAGTACCTATAGGTAACGAATCTAAGAGAATTTTAACAATATTTTCTGAAATTAAATTTGTTGATGATTTGAATATGCCTATGAATCCGGATACAAACTATTTCCACGGTAATATTACTATTTCCGTGTAAGCTATGGTAAATTCTGGAATAGTTGTCGTTCTGTCCAAGGATTCATTTGCTTTGCAAATAATGACTTAAGTGCACGAAACGTTTGCACAGCAAATATTTTAATGGCCTAATGTGGTCATGCGTAGAATCCAGTTATATGCCGACAATAATAATCGGTATGGGCTACGGGCTACAGACAATCGGGCGGGCGTGTGTGTGTATGGAAGAACGGGCGGCCGGCGCGAATCCGCCGGCGGAGATGTTATGTGCTCACCGCGGGCAGCACATAGCCCGACTCAAGCCAAGCAGCCTTGCATTCGTAAAAATTTCCAAACCGGTTCGATGCGCCTCCATTACTTTCTTTCTGCCTCCACTGTGCCTCCCATTTAACTCGGGCCCACTTTTTATCAGGAATCGGTATCTCCTACTAATAGTATTATTTATTTCTCATGAATAAGAGGGAGTATAAGTAAAGTTAATGCCTACGGAAAGCGGTGCGTTACATGCCACATACTTCTGAGATAAACGTCTCATGTCTACCCAATATGTCGTCGAGTAGCCTGCGTTGATGTAGCCACAACATGTAGGCCTGTGGAATTCGTGTTAGTATAATTTTTTGATTTTATTTTATGTTTCTCGTGCCTACATTGTTAGATGTCTCAAACGAGCGGTGAATCGATCTTGGTCACAATTATTTAGATAGACACTTACCTACCTACGAATATTATATGTAAATGTTATAAATATGTTGGTATTTTAGTACGCAATTTATTAACTATTATCTTATTTAATATTTATGTACTAAACTACTATTTAGGAAATATGGCGTATGTTAATAGAAGACAATGAGGTATTTTGTAACTTTTTCAATGCGAAAACAATTTTGCCATTGATTTGTTGGCTAGTCGTGCAGACCACAGAATAGACGCGTGACCGCATGGTCTGTGTTCCTTCGATTTCAATCGGAATTACTTACCATTTTATGTAAGTTTTTATTTAATATTTTATATCTTTGGACGCGAATAAGCCCTCGAGAAAAAAGGATTCTGGGAGAGGGGGGTGAGGGACATAAATATCTTGGTGATTTACGGCTAAGGCGGTCGCGGGATAGGTCAGCATTATTCAATTTCGTATTTGAGGCTCGAGTTACAATGAGCTTTTATTGTGGTGCGCGCAGATACAGCAGCATAACCGACAGTTAAATACTTTTGTACTCTCTCTTTATATTAGTCAAATATGAGCGGAGAGTTTATGGTATTACCTAATTTTACCTAAGTTGTACTACTTAGCTAAAGTTGTTAATATAAACAAATATTTTATATGATAAAATCGTTTTAAAGTCACTTAATTATCGATTGTTTATATTGATTTTATTTCATCAGCGATACGCTAAAGTGGTTTAATTTGTTAGCAGCCAAAGACACCGCCATCCAAATTAGATACTTTTCGGCTTATTAGCGCGGGGTAAAAAACGGAACGGGCCCCAGCGCTTTGTGAATAATTGACCATAATCAAATTAATCCTAAAATCCTACGGTGGGTTTACAGCGTTGTAAAGTGTAATAAAGACCTCTTAACAGCCATATTATAACATTGCGTGTTTACCATTCCTACCTACTATCTCGTACGTAAATATAAACTTTATAGGCTAATCCACCGAAATAAGGTTTAGACATCCCTCGTATGAAAGGTAAGATTGTGAAAGAGATAACACGCAGATTTGTAGTTCACTCCATTTCTGAAAAGATAAATTTCTTGTTTTACAGGAAGATTTATTTTATATCTAACTAATTCATATTTTTAAGGTTTACGCTTTGAATATAAATTTATCTAAAGTAAGCATAAAAAGAAGGAAATCATTATAGGTGCTTTAATTATTAGGTAGATAATTCAGTTTAATAATACCTATAAAATTTGATTTAGATTCAAGTAATGCGTTAAAATCGTTTAATGATATGATTTTTTAAATATTTAGATATTTAGCTGCTTCAGTACATTTTAAAACTTTAAATATGAATATATTTATATATATATATATATATATAATCAAAACAATAAATAGTTTTAAAAATATAAAATATTTATTACATTTTGGCTACTGATAATATTGATTTTAAATATTAGTTTATGTCTTTAAACAATACCGAAATAAATCGGCAACAGTAGTAAAGAGGTATGTACTAAGCATCACATTTAAGATAATCGTAATAATAAATAAATACACATACTTACTACTATCATAGTAAGTATGTGTATTTATTTTCCATTGTCTGTGGAAGAATGTATGCTGTAATAATTATTGTTGGTCAATAATGCGTGCGTGCTTTCTCATTTGCATAGCATAAGGGATATCACACACATTTGTTTAGACTTACATTTTTAAAATGCAAAATCAAAATACACAATTGCAAATGCAACACAATTGTTTATTGAATTTATGAATATCTACTTATTTTAGTTTCTGTAAGAATTAGAACATCAAAATTGAATTTTGTATAATGTAGGTACTTAAATAAAATCGTTTGACCTGTACTTGCATACCTGGCTCAGATAAAGTTTCAAATATTTCAAGTTACTTTTGAGAGTCTGTTTGACGTAGAAGTCCATGGGTTGCAGTGATCACTGACACTATACCATGTGTTACACATAATAAAAAAGCGTTAGCTACTTATTTATTGTAATTAAAAAAAATAACTTTTCTAATTAACACACATAAATATGTTATAAATATTACTTTTACTATACACTAAATTAATGACATTTTTGTTCAGTTTGTATGTAACCCCTTAACTGCGTTTTGCAACTGAATACAAGACACTTGTTCAAATACGAGCCAAACTGTACGATAGGTCTCTGAACCTCACCGGTGTTTGCGGTTTGTTTTAAGTATTTAGCTGCTTTAAGGTGGCGATAAATAAACTATTGTATCTTTCTTATAAGCTCGTGGCGTATGCAACGTCTGTTTATAACGTAATCTTAGGTTAGGAATTTAAATTTAGCTGAGCCAGACGGTTGAATTTTTGCAAATCTAATAAGAGCGTGATCATATAAACATTTTCCATTTCGCTTATAAACTACTGAAAGTCGAAGTCGTAGAAAAAAATGTTTTGTTATGGTGATCGTCAATTGGCTAGGATGGTAAATTGGCAACTCTGTCAGTCGATATAAGAACACTCCTAGATATCTTTTCTTAGCATCGTGAACGAAGTAGTGTTTAGATTGCAAGTGTATGTAGGTACCTGTCTACCATTGTAGCGCAGTGATTAGCGTAATCGTCACTAAAGATGCTAATTGATGGAGCCACCTAGGTCTTCGCCTTGTTTCGACATAGTACCTACTTCACGTTAGACGCTGTTTTAGATATTTGCTAAAGTAAATATTTTACATTTTATTTTACGACTTCATCGCAAAAGGAGGTCCTATTGTTTACGAGAGGCTAAGTTCCTGAGACACAGGTTTGTTTTAATTATTCCGGCAAATATTTGCCTCAGTACAGCTGTTGGCGTTTATCTTATTCTTATCTGTCAAACCTCAGTCAATGCTATGAGGCACGGGCCACTGAGGGGCGTTACAATCAGAATATTTAATGAGGATTTTTGTACCTAAGTCTTCTCATATCATTTTTACTATTAAACGTTTTAAGAAGCAAGCACGTTTCATGCATTTTAAGGCGCCAGATTGAAGATATTTTAGTAAAAGCTCTTACAACACCATAGAGCAGAGTAATGGCATTATAAGAGCTAAATCTTAAATCACTATAAAATAAACCTTAGTAATATAATGATACATTTAACTCGAAATCGCTCACAAACTACCACGGATATGTTCTAGTCGCTCGTAAATCGTAGGGATTTTATAGAGATGCAATAGCTAAAGAGGGCGTAATAACAAATTATTCGTAGGTGGATAACGACCGAGATTTCAGTGCCTAATAGTTACCTATCATATAAATCTAAATTTTACCATCAGTTAACAGGGTATTGATTCATCTTTGTACAGAAAAGATATGAAAGACTGGTTTATTACCTACTTCTTGGTCTAACTAAATATGTATATCAAATAACATTTTGTTACTTGTGCTTCGTTATGTTTACAGAGCTTCCATCATGCAGGTGTAAGATAATAGTGTCGAAACTGTACTGTTTATTTGATTCAAAGTGTTCTCAATTTGGTGTGTTAGTATAGATGGCTATTAGTAATTTATGACTGTTAGTGTACACGCGTTTACTTCCTCGGTTTCGCAAGGCAAATAATGGGCCGCCTGCCTTTGAACTCAAATGATCACAAATTTCAATGTTTGGTGTGTAACTTCTTGCAAAAATACTATTACTTAATTTTGAATACATCGAGCGAGACGGTCACGCAGATAATAACATTGCGGTAAAGAAGCGTTAACACATTTTTCTGTAAACATAATCTTACGGCTCAACTTCTGTACACTAATGTTCTGCATGGGTAAAAATAGCTGATACCTAACTAGGCTCGACTTTCGAAGGTAAAGGGTGCCCAAGAGACATAAGTGGCTATAAAATCAGGCAGGTCCGATGCTCGGCGTGTCGATCGGCACTTAAATCTTACACCCAATAAATGTGCACCTCGGAACGGCACACACCCGTAATTGGTCGTGCTGCACTCGATTCCGCTCGCAAACCAGAGCGATCACAGCGGACATGCTTTTTACGATTCTCATTGGTCCTGTTTAATGATGTGTAACCGCTCGATATCGAGAACAATGAGCTTGTAATTGGATTTTTACTGGGTTGAAAATCACAACGAGACGAACAAGTGCTTCTACATTAGGTATTGTGGGTGCTTTCGAGGCTGTTTTATTAGGCGATGATATTTTGGATCCCTAGATAAAAAGTCCACATTAGCTACAACTTACCGCTACAAGCACTAAGAAGTATAAAATTAAATGGATTTTTAAATATTAACGTGCGAGTAAGAAAATGCAAAAACATAAAGAGGTACTATAATAGCCATTTGTCTACTAAAATTTGCGTATTTGCTGAAAAGCCGATAAGTGCGGGTCGGAGCAGGCTGCGCGGGCACAGGCGCCGCGGGACGCCGCGCCGACGCACCGCGCCCGCACCGCGCCCCTTCGCCCTCACCTTTATTTATATTTATTTACCTTCCCTTCATTCACCGAAGGGCCGCCCTTTCGGCCCTTTTTGTCATACCCGATACAAATATTGTGAAAGGGCTTGCGGTTGGAGTGAATTTATTGTGCTACAATTTGATGTTCCGAGTCCGGCGGCCAAAAAAAAGGTTTTGTAAAAATATGAGCAGCTGAACTTACGTACATTAACTTTTCGATCGTAAATCACAACTTCACGTTTCATTATGTGATATTCCTTTTTTACAAAAATGAGCAAACACTTTAATATTAAATTAAACATAATATTAAGTAACTAGGTACTTCCATAGATATTAGTTGTTATGACGTCACATATATGCTTTTTAATATCTGCTTTAACTTAAGTTTGACTGAATTTGAGTAAGATTACTAAGATTTATAATACACGTTAATTTTTAACATCGGAAACTAAATTAAATACGTAGGTACCTTTTTAATTAATATTCTGAAAAGTTTATAACTTAAAATCTACAAGTGTTTCGTATTATTTGTAACTCTACCTTATTCTCTTATTCTTGGATTTATTATCCTTACCCCACAAGGAAACAATGCAAAGATAAATCGCTACAAATCGTGGAGGCTAAAGATCAAATCTTCACCCCATTTGAACGAAGAGACACGGCGACGTCCATGTGCATCAGTTATCATGATAAATGACGTATTTATTTATCCGACGAGCCTAAATAGCTATGGTAATATTGGTCGTACAAGAGCACAAAAGGTAACAAAACACAAAAGTTGAAAAAGGTAAACCGCGCTATTTACAAAGTGGCTAGCGAGGACCACACAGCCACAATCGAGCCGCGCGTGCGACTCCGCCGCTTCACAATAAAAAAATCATTCCCAACATAGATCTTTTTTTGTTTATAGATCTCGCATTTTGGTGGTGTGATTTGTGACGTTCGGAAATGTTAATAGCACGTCCGATTGATATCCTTTCTATTCCTGCCTGTCATTGTTTGCTGCTAAGCTATTGTGATAAGGTTTAATCAGTTCGATGCTTTATCTTTGTTTTGTTTTATTTGTAAGAAACCCAGTCGTTTGTCTTCGCCTAACTGGGATTCAATGAAGTGATATGACGCCATATTGTCAGTAACCCATTAATGACCCTCTACAGGGTCGGGTCTCCTCTCACAATTAGACGGATGTAGGTTAGTCCACCACGCTGGCCTATTGCGGGTTGGTGGACTTCACGTGCCTTTGAGAACATTTTTTTTTGAGAACTCTCAGACATGCAGGTTTCCTCACGATGTTATCTACAAACTGTAACAGATTTTCTTAATCTGTTTTTCTGTAATTTTCACTAAATAAGGCGGATGATTTTTAAAATAGGCTGTAAAGCCATAGTAGCTCAAAATACCTTACCGCCAGCCTCTTAACCCGTCGTAAAGCAGCATGATTGTGTCTTGTGTTTCGGCTGGGGAGGTATGGTTGCCGGAGATACCTACTTAATTTGAGGCACACATCTAAGTCTTCATGAGGAGCAAAGCATCGCGTACGACCTCAAACAAGATTTAATTTTCTTCTCTATTTGAGGTTAGATGTCGATGTCTATCGGCTGCAGTGACCGCTTAACATCTGCTAACCTTCGTTCCCTTTTTGTACACAATTACAATAAGCATAATTATGACTATCATTGGTATCTCGGTAGGGAAGGTGTGTTGGCTGACTGTTTCTGAAAAAAATTCTTTATTAAACAAAAATGGTCCGCTTTTCTCTCGTTAATTCCTTTTTATAAATCCTTCTGCACTTTCGAGAAATATGAGGGAAAGAAGGTAATATATGGGTATTATAATGCCATTGCGGCGACGTGGGCTTCACGGGTTGGTCTTGACTCCGTAATAACATTTTAATAATAAACCCCCGGTTGGCACAGAACAATGGGAAAAGTAAGGTTGGTCCAAGTTGTGAACGAAAAGAAGCGATTCATTGTAAAAAAAGAAGTCAATGGAAAAAGTATTTGTGAGAGTAGCAGCACTATGCTCTACGTGTAGGCGTAAAATAGGTAGGCAAGCATCATTTCGGGCAAATTTTAATTTAAAACAAAAAATTAATAGCAGTATTTCAGTACAATTTTAAGACATAATCTATACTTGCCTAGGGAAATACTCGTACCTATCACCGCCCCAAATCTCGCCGTGGAGCACATAATACGAAGTTAAACAATTTTTTACCGACTTCAAAAAATGAGGTTATCAATTCGACACGTATGTATGTAATATTAACGGAAATGCACAATATTTAAATAAATATGTTGGTTTATTACGGCTTCCGAACTAGTGTACCAAATTTTATAGGTATGTATGTATTTTTTTGATATTTTAAATCTATTATAAGCGTAAACTTTACCTTGCCGTTCTTCGAAGAATTCGTACGGTAAACGTCAGTCTATCTGACATCTTCCTAATAATAATAAAAATACTACTAATAAAAATACTTTAACGATAGTGTTCATCTTCAGGACACTGATAATAATAATAATTATGGTCAAACGCTTCCTAATTGATTATCTTACATTTGAACAGATTTTTTCTTTTTTTGCGAAAATAACCAATTCCAAAACAATAGCCGCGATACTCTTTTAAATTGTTCCGTCACACACGAGTACATCGCAAAGATTTATTGTGGATTCGCGGCCACAAATCAAGCGACGTCTGAATTTGTGAAAATTGCACCACAACGTGCGGTGTTTTCTGCAACCGCCGCAATAATTGCCAATTCTTTTTGTGCGACTATACGATGCGTTATATCGCAACTCGATAAAAAAAACCGACGCAATATTTTTTTTAGGCCTCTTATTTGAGGGGTCCGGGTTCAAATCTCAGTGGCACACACCAAAAAATCTCTTAAAACAAGTTATGTGTGCTTTGTAAATTAAATATCACTTGTAACGTTGAAGGAAAACATCGCGAGGAAACCATGCCTGAGAGTTCACAAAAAAATTATTTCAGA
>DWIY01000303.1:0-14526 GCA_018248615.1 Erynnis brizo brizo
CTACCGTAAAGTACTAGGGATATGTCCATACAAAAAAAAAACGATACGGTCGGTTAACGGAACGGAACGACATTGTGTTAAAACTCAGACTAAGCGTACTGTTCCTAAAGTAATATAGCAATGAGTGTTTTGACTTTGTCTTCACTATTTTTTTAATAAAGCAGTTATATTTGTTTCTGAATTCGATTGAGATTTTGTAGATACATGGAGTACTACAATCTAACTAAATCAAACCAATCAATTATAACTTACTTTACGACCTCCCTGAATATTTTCAACGACATAAACAGAAAATAAATGAGATATTAGATTGTAAAAAATTCACTGTTTTGGATTCGAAGGAACAAAAATTTAGTAAAAATCTTCAGATCCATATGAAATGACATCAATTTCTTATTATTAAAATTATTTGAGGTTATTCTGTATCTGCGATGGACTTGACTCCACCACCTACTAAATTTTAATAGTCTACCAATCAAAAGTGCAATGACCATGCTTACAAAACTCTAAGCGCGGCGCTCTTATGTACGTAACTGTACCTAACTATTAAAGTACAATCATTCCAAACCCTGACAACTAATATCTCACTGGTGCACGTTAGCTGGACTCATCACAAAAACTCTAATTAATGGCCCAGCAACGGGCACAGCTTTCGTTTCGATGAACTCATCAAAACACAACTTAGAGATTATCACGTTAGTACAATAATTACCAAGTAGGGAGTATAAGATCAGTCGTATGGGCGTTCACGAATACATCATTTGTGTTTAAGATGTTACTGGGAATTGCTACAACGAACCTAAGTTAATAGTCTCGAACTGTTAATTTGGAAGATCTGTTATCCGTAATAGATGTTCGTGAGAGTTCTACGTTGTTGTGTCATCGGTTGTGTTATCTCTATTGAGTATTTCTTTCTGATGTCGCTAGATGATTCAGATTAATTCGAGAAGGTTTGGATAACCATAAAAAGATCGATACTCATAAAAGGGAACTAATATAGGTACGTATTAAGTACAATAAAATCGGTTTTACTTTTCAATATAATATTTTTGATTATCTTATGTTGAGTGATGTTATTTAACATGTTATTCTATCTTCGCTTAATAATGATGTTATACTTCAGAAAATAAATGTTGATGGTATGTGGCGTAGTTATTGTAACCATAAATGATATTAGGCACACCATAACATATCAATTTTACTATTAGTTTACCTTTTATTCAACAAAAATTGTAATAAGTCATCATTAGCTCTGATATTACAAAATACTGTATTTATTAAAGAAAACTTATATAAATATGAATACTCTAAATACTGAGGACAGAACTGTTAAAGTACAACTTAAATTTCAAGTAATTTGATATCATAATATACATCGCGACGAGCAACTGAAGTTCAAAGCTTTGTATTCAACGTATTAGTACTTTGTACTAATCCAAACATAATTATATCCGCGCAGCGAACTCTGCTATTACGTATAGACGTATGTGAGAATGCAATTAAGCGAGGGTACTACAGCTTGTTACAATTATTATGGTATGCGTTATTTTGTGCTTATACCAAATACGATTACCAACGGTTCTCGAATTTACTTGAAGTTACTTTAGATTGAACGAGTTTAGAAATCATTAGAATGAAACCCCTACATAAATTATGTATTTAATAAGATTTTGTTCCTTGGAAAAAATGAAAAGAACATTTTGTGATATTATTACTTTCTACAAATACTATACCTATAGAGGAAAAGTGAACTTGATTTACGTTCTTCTACCTAAAATTTAATTAACAAAGTCTTTTATATATTGTTATCTTTCATTTTCCAATACTTTTATAGTTACCAAAATGCTGTCTTTATAAAACAAACAATAATATGAAACAAGTTTTATCTAAACATCCAGGAAACCTCAGAAAGCTAGTTAATAGATGTGCCTTTATATAATGTAGAACCAACATTTTGTTAAAGCCAATTATTACACTCAGCTTAAGTGACTGACTCAATATGCAATTTTGCATTGTCATGCAATTTTCCATGTGTAGGAATAGAGATAGTTTGATTACAATATATTTTATCTACATTACATAGAACATAAAAAATAGCTTAATTTCTTCATTTAATTCAAACAAATGGTAACACTTCCATTCAACTTTGCTCACATTCGCTGCGAGTCGACGTTATGAATTGCGTACGAGTATTTTAATTTAGTCGCGGCCTCAAATTCCTCGGCGTTTGGTTCGGTGGTATTATGTAAGATTATGCTCGCCTGAAGTTTATTTAAAAGGATACCAGAGATGTTGGTAACACAAAGATATTGCAAGTAATTTTGCGGAATAAAAACTTCCTTTAAAATTTTTGCAAAATTTTGCACTGTGAATCTTTCTGTCTCTCTCTCTCTCTCTCTCTCTCTCTCTCTGTGTGTATGTGTGTGTGTGTGTGTGTGAGAGAGAGAGAGAGTGTGAGATTGTGTGTATTTGTGTTGGTGTTTTGTGAGTAGGTATGTGTTCTAGATAGATCAGTAAATAAAAAATAAACATAAAGGAACTTTTTTAGACAATACAAGAAGTGGAAAACTATGTGTGTAGTTAATTTTATTATTAGTCTTACATTGCAATATTATTGTGTGGGTTCAATATAAATTGCTTAACATTCATAAACAAGCTAATTTCTATTATAAATCTTATCAAAGCAATTCATAATTTATTGCCTGCCCATTTTTATAAAAACCCGCCGTTGTTATAGTAACATATTAATCAGATTCAAATCACCTTCTATATTTTGACACGCAGTTAAGAAACAAAAAACTACATAATGATATGAGATATCAACTGGTATTACGATCAATAAAAAGTCGTTTTAAATTTGCGACTTGATTAATATTTAACTAGATATCGCTAGCGCTTTTTCTATGGTCGTACTATTATAGTATTGTACATTAAAGTGACTAAAGTATATCAGTCATCACGAGGGCTTTTTTATTATGGACGTAAGGCCTCTCTAGTAAAACGGCTCTTGAAGTAGATCGAAAGCGATCGAAAAAGTCGGGTCGAAAAAGCAAAGTCGTGCGCAGTCAGTACTTGGATGTGTGGTCACTAATGGCAAATTAAATGTACGTTTCCATGCTTCGGAGGAGCCTGTAGGTGGTTTGAGAATATGGGGATGATCACTTGGCACCAATCCGCGTTAGAGCAGCGTGGTAGAGTATGCTCTACGCCTCCTGCTGTTGTGCCCAACAGTGGGACATGCGTATAGGGTTGCTACTATTTACGGTAAATAAAACATGAGGTACAGGTTGTAAGAGTGGTGGTAAGGTACCCTTTGAGCGAACTACTATGGCTCTACCTGCAAGCAAGTAGGAGTTCACTATAATTGGATTTGAATAATTGAATTGCCCAACTAAAAGATTCAATAAGAAAAATATAATAAGTATAAAAAGGTAATCTAAAGTTAGGTACGAAAAAACATGCTTTTCGAGCTGAGAATTAAGATTATTATGCTATCTGATACCAACCATTAGTAATAATATTCTTAATTCTTATTGATTAGTATGTTTTGTATTAATGATGTCGTAAATAACTTCATTCTTGATTTCCCCACAACATTAGCCAGGTTTATTATCATTTAATTGGCTGATGTTTTAAGGATTATAATTTAATTTATATGACCAGTGGTTATATAAAAATGGCAACAAAGATGTCTAGGTGGTTATTAATCATTGATTGTTCAGGATCCAGGTTATAAATTGTGTATCTAATTTTATCCAAATCCGTTTAGCTGAATTTGTATAAGAGTAATAAAAGTCCATCTACAAAAATAATTACCTAATGATTTTATCAAACTTAATATGTGCCTACAGCTAAAACACAAGACATATTTCAACTTCACTTGCCATACTTCATGTCATACTTCAATGGCCATTCTTGCCATGTCTCAAACAATTACAAGCAGTAGAAGACTAGACAAAAACACATCAAAGTTCAATTGATTCAAAAATGCCACCAGATATCCAATACACAATATTTCAAACTAGGGCATAAAGATTCTCCCTGACAATAATATAACAACGTAATGAAAGCGAGCAAGAGAAAATCCTGTTTCTCCACTCCACCGAGGAAGTGTGCAACAGACATAAATAACACGCGAGTGCCACGTCGCACTATCTCGCGTACGTGAAACTCATAATATTCATAAACTGATTACGTGAGAAGAACTCGCGTGGAACACTTTGGACCTGGCGCTTTCCAACGATGTGACACTTTTCGCTTAGTACCTACCAGCTTTCCTCGGCATTTTTGGGTTAAATTCGCAGTTTTATAAGCCGAATAGGTACTGCACTTTAATCTCAGCCAAAAGCCAGTGGAAATGGTAGTTCCGTCTAAAAAGAGGAACAATCCACGCCCATCAGTGAAACATGATAAAAGTTGCAGCCATATGCACAATGTACTTAAGCATTCAATAGTTGTGAGTGTTTCGATCGAGTTGAAGAATCATAATAATATAAAATTAAAAGAAATAGAACTCCTTGGTTCATCTAATTGATTAGAAAACTACCTATTTTTGTATTTTTAACGTACAATAACGTAACAATACATTTTTGTAGGAGCTTTGCAATCATTTATTTTTATATTAATCTACATGCGAATAAAATTCAATCAATTAATGAAGTTGATGAAATTAACCTACCTTCATTTTTCTTGTTTAATTTTTTCTTACAAATTCATTATGCGGCTATCAAAAATTGGGATGGTACTGTTTTTTTCAGCGTAAAAAAGAAAGAGGGGATTTTATTCGTAAATCAAACTGAGGCAGCCTGAAAAAGTGCCCAAAAGCCAAAATCAATTAAAATTTTATATCGAACGCAAGCGAAGCTTATTGCGCCTCATGAAAAAATGCGGTTTCATTATTTTCGCCAATTTTAATTTTCCGATTGTCATGCCGGCACTTGGTCGATTTTATGGAAATTTTAACATTCAATTCTTTTTATTGAAACGTTGTTTCTGACAAACGACACTTATTCGATTTTATACAACTTTTTTCGAGCCTTCAATATCTTATAGCCCCAACTTTTGTCATATATTTTGTTAAAACTTCACGTTCTTTAAAAAAATCAAAGTAACTATTGCTTACAAAAATTTGTTTTACTAACTAACGAAATTTCAATTTTTAAAACTTGAAATTTATAAAGGTAAAAACATTTACCCGTTCTTATTTGTACCTTCACAAACAGATAAATGTCTAACCAGTTATTCGTATCAGTTTTATGCCTTAACATCGATGTTGCATCTTATGGACATTCTTTATCAGGTTTTCAATAACAATAAAATAGCATACGATATCTCCTAAGATATTAGCGGTGTTAAGCATCTCATCCTGAATACCTATTCCATATTATTGATATTTAGTCCTTGCTTCTCTTTTTAACATGCACCTTTTAGATAATCAACTTGCCTTGTTATTTTTTATTAGGACTCCGAGTAACACGGAAGCTATTTTTATATCGTAAAATTCTCACAGCTTACTCTTCAAATATTTGATTTTTAATTATTTTTACCAGCTGCTGGCTGATTTAAATAGTTGTGTGTGTCGTACTCGTATAATCGCTTATCTTTCTTCGCCGTTGCTAAGGTTCCTTTCCATTGGCGCTATATTTATTATCATTTTGATGTTAATTTAATTATTGTTTGTATTGAAACTATATTATGTATGGACACGTTTGCGGTAATTCTAATTGTCACGCGCAATGGTAATCTCTATTAACACTAATTAATGAAGAATAATGCAGGTATGTCCGACTGTGGTTTTAATTATTTGAACCATAAAAACCCACATTTAAATTTATATATTGATTATTTAAAATTGCTTTGATGTGGTTTTGATTTTTTTGTATACTCAATATAGACAATAATAGACAGTTCCTAAACAATTTTGATAAAAAAATTAAAATTAAATTCTCATCTGTTTGCCAAATCAGTTTTTTTTTCACTTTATTTAACACGCTTTTATTTTTTTATAGGATTTTATAATATGTATGACTAAATAAAATGAACTTTTAAACATCAAAATATTAACTTTGCAACAAACAAAATGCTTAAAGAGAAAACACATTTCTCTTTAGAGACCATTTCAACAATTTTCATCATACAACATCACAAAAGTTAGTCCTTTATTTCATGCCCTTTAATTTCGCAAGGACTGGCTCAGTCAACTTCATTGGCCGAAAAAAGAGTATAAAAACGGAATAAAAACGCAAATTAAAAGTCTTGACTAGCGTCGGAGCCATTGGGACGCTTATAAAAGTGTTTAATTAAACTGTTGTTATTGATGGGGTCGCCGCGAGATGGCGCTTCATCAACAGCTGGAGCCTGCAGCGTTCTTTTCGACCTTATTTTTAATTCGACTTAATTACAAGAGTAACGATGTCCGGGCCTAAGCACTTTATTTTTATTCGAATGGTGTTTAGGTTGTTTTTTTTAATTCAGGTAATATCACCGTCACCGCCACAAATTTATATTCTCTGACATAGCTTTTCAATTTATTGAAATCGTTTGTTTAATTTACATCAGCCCTGTTGGCTTTGCCTACGTAGAGTTCACTATCATCCTGTATTTTCAGTATTGATAAACATTTTTTAATATATATCATAATTTTCAAACTTCACTTGTTTTAAATCAAGAAGAGTCCTTTTTCCTTCGTAATGATATCAATTAGTTGAGGAGAAGGCTTTGATAACTCAATGTTAAATGTGTATTCTTTCAGTTCCTCAAATTCGAATACAAAGTTTGTCTTATCAAAGCGGTGGTCTTCACATTCCAAATAAATTGTCCAAAGAAGGCAACATATTACGCGTGTTCATTCTTAGTAAGAAACCCAGTTCAAGAATACCATAGCGTATGAATACCAGTCATAATGTAACTTGAGCAGTCGCTAATCAAAGACGTAAAACGAGAATTTATTGTGTGCAGTGTTCCTTACTAAGTTTATTGTACAGTTGTATGACGGGAGCAATTACTCAAGTCTCGTATAAACTCGGTATTACCCCTTAAGATTTCTTTTGTAGAACTTACTATACGGCCGGTCCACTTGCCGCTAGCCTGATATTATAAAACGTTACATTGTAGATTTTTATTGGCTGCAACGTTTCTCAGAATACTTCAATTAACTGGAGTAAATGTGAAAATGGAAAACATTTATAGCCTTAAACTGTATTTCCCGTTGATGTTTTGTTCGAGCTAGTTTTATAGTTACATCCGATTTGTTCATAGCAAATAATATTAATCTATGAAACTATTTTGTTGATGCAAACAAACCTGTCTTCCCGTTTTTATTATTTATAAGTTTCTTCTTTCATTTGGAATTCATAGAAAAATATTCTCTCAATTATTAAAATATCGCTTAAAAGTTTTAAATGAAGTGAAAATTGTTATATCCGTAAGTTCAGCCATTACAAAAAGTTTCGGGCAAGGATTGTTAACTCGCGCAGAATTGGGGATTAAAACGTTAAGAAATTCGTCAAGAAATGTTAAAGGATAAAGTTAACAGTTTTAATTTTGAAGTTTTCCGTTTCAACCGCGCTGGCAACGTTTAATTTCCGGTGGAGGAATGATCAGAAGGAACTAAGGCAGGCTTAAAAACTGAGTAGCCGCGTCCAGTCTTATTAAATACCAGATAAAAGCAAAGTAGGAAAACGCTTTTGGGTAATGTCATTGTCTGAGAATGATATTAATTTTACAGATAGCAAACCACTTAAGTATGCGATATAGAAGAAAGGTGAGCCAAATGCCAACTGAATCTTCACAAAAGGAGTAAAATCCAATTCTTGGCCAGGACTAATGGGCTGCAGAGAACGAAGGGTGAAGAGAGCGGGAAGCTGTTGCACTCAGAGTACCTAACCCGGCATCGATTCGGGGAGAACTATGGAAACAGTAGATTCCAAAAGCGACCAAACAATGCTTCCTGTATATGAATGGTAATTTATATGAAGTTGTACATATCTAAGAAATAATGCTTAGCTAAGCTAACATAAGCTAGAAGGTACGTACAATCAGACACATTAATCTTTCAACTATACTCTAGTTATTATCCAAACCAATTCAACTTTTAACCATACACCTATAACGAACACTACGTAATTTCTCCAATTATTTTAAAATCAGTGATCATAGCTGCAGTGCACATGATGTTTCTAATTTCTTTAACTTGTAATTACATTTGACTTCATCTAAAAGTATATCCATTAAGTACAATGCTAAGGAATATGTTGTACCACCACTTGTTAACGAATAAGGCGAAATGAAATAAATAACGATGTCCAATATGAACAAATCGATTAATTAGTCATATTAAAAATCTAGATGACGGTCTAGCCGATACTTCGGATAAGTATCGGTTTTTGTATTTCGTCATTTCAAATAACAATTTACGTGACCTTTGTTTGCAATCTAAATGTTCTGGAATCTAAAGATCTCTATTTTATTTTTCTGAAAATAATGAATACTATAAAGCCCAACGATTGGCTCACCGTTGCTCAAGGATCTCTTCCCTCAACAGGAGGGAGTCTGGAGAAAACTGTACTACGTTGCTCCAATGCAGGTTACCTTTCATCTATTGTAAGATAAACCCGAATATTTGGCGTGTCAAAAGTTGATTGACTTTTTGACACAAAGCCTAGTATTTTAAACGCCTGTATCTTCTCTCTCTATATGCGACTGGTCGTCGACTTTGTCTAGCCCCGAGACACGTCAAGGCTTGTTGAATCTCTACGCCTCCTACATATTTACTTTTAGACATAATTAATGTAAATTACAAATTATGTAAAGAACGACAGAGATGTTTGTGGCGCCCTGCGGCTGCTCTCCTAATGATTCATAGTAATTAGAGTTTAGAACGAATTGTTTAATGTTGTATCTTGTTTACGCCATTGTACGAGGATGATGTATTGATCTGATTTATCTGATGCGATATCGATAGCCTATAAATCATTCGATAGTTTTACATTATGTTGATAAATGATACTTTGGCAATGATTTTTTTAAGATTGCTGTTTTAACCCTTTTATTATTTTATTTTATTTAAACTCGTTATTGTACACACACATAAAAAGAAACAGAATCATTAAAAAAATGTTTATATATTATTTATTTAAATTTTATTTAAATACCAACACCTGTAACGGTGAAATGAGTGTCTCCTTTGTGTTCCCAAAGGAAAGTGAAGTCCATAAATACGCAATTGACCAGCGTGATCAACTAATAGATATTAGTGAGGAAGAGATACGATTCTGTGGATGTGGGTTACAAGTGATTCTTAAATTAACAATTTTTTTTACCTATAATTATGTCTTTACGTATTTTCTGAGAATGTTACTTACTTATTTACTGATAACGTTTAGCTTAAACTCTCTACGCTATATTTCTTTCTCAAACGCGCTGAAAGCGACGTCGTCTTAAAGAAATCACCAGGAACGCAGCGTCATAAAGAAGTCTCATAATCTCATGATGAAGCGTGAAAAAGCGCGCCATAAGAACCATTCGAACGGATTCAAATAAGCAATTTTCTCCTACAATCTCGAATAGCCGAACTCGTGAGTAACTGCGGTTCACTAGCGTTCTATGAGACCTATTCAGATTTGCTCGTGAGAAGAAAAAACAAAATTACAGTCAATTTGTTGCGATATCCTTATGGTGAGGCAATCCTCTTATATGTGAAGTTATGGTAGGATCGAAAGAGCGTACCGTGCTATTGGCTTCTTTTGTCAGACACTAAACAATGTTACTATAAGCGATATGCCGTTGAAGGGATTTAATTTTATTAACAGATGGGTACTTCTTAAACGGCCGATCCATAGGATGTTAAACATTGGAAGTTTTGAAATCACAGTACAAAACTACCCAACAACTTGACAATCAGACCATGTAATTAATTATACTTTTCTTTATTTTTGTTTGTCATCAACTTTTACACGTTCCTCTGCACGTCTCATTACGAAGGCAGAAATAAGCCTATAAATAAGAAATAAATAGTTTTTTCATAAGTCAAGTTAATTTAAATGGCAGCCATATCTAATATCTACCTGTTACTACTCATTCATTTAATCGTCTTCCCTTCAGTATCTAACTATCTACCATGAAGTTGATAGTATGTATACTATCAAGTTAAGTTAGTCGTTGCTCGTGTATAATAAGACACAGTCCTTACAAACCTAATGACTATCTTGGAAGGAGCGAAAGTTTTTCGCTTTGCTTGCGTCGGAATTGGCCGGAGGTTTTATCTAAATAAGGTGGTTATTACAGATAATATCACGCGAATTGCAAGCTTGACCCGTTGTCCTTTGTTGTTTGATGTTATACAAAATGCTAGAATCTAATACTAAGTTTTCGGATTTAAATTAAACGATTTAAAAAAGTATCTTGTTTAAAAGGAGTGACGATCACGGCTCACTAAAACAAGGGTACAGCCAGATCCCTCAGCTATATAGGATTAAAACTCCATTTTGGGTTAAAATAGGTGCGTTCGGACTCATGATGGCCAATGCAGTTGCCATAATTAAAGTAAACAACAGAACGATGATACTCAATTAAAAAAACTTGATTGATTTCATTAACTTTTTTTTTTATTAAATAAAAGTATATTACTTGGTCCTACTTATTGACTCTTATATAATTTCCATCTTCAGTAATAGTAATATTACTGCTTTAATAGTAATATTATCTTCAGCTTTAAAGGTTTTATTTATTTTGTTATCATGTTGTCGAACAAAACTAACAATAGTTCAAATCTCGATTCAAAATGTAACAAATTCAATAAGAAAAGAAAACCAACATATTCCTACGTCAAGAGTGATTCTAAGTCGTTTCTAAAAAGCGACTTTTCGACAACCTCTCCCTTTACATTTCCTTTCTCTTCCCTCGGGTTTTATGAGTTTTTTATGGTGCCATCTGCACGGTACACTAAGCTTATGTACTCGATTTCATCAATATCTACTCAGTGATTTCTGCATAAGCGGTTTCGGAAGAATTCCGAGATACGCTCAGCTTTTAATACATTTTACGCTCGCGTCGTATGCTTTTGGGAATAAAATCAAATGAACGATTTTTAGTGGGATATAATCGTAAGGTAACGATATAGCTATTTAATTTTAAGGAATTCTGCTTTTGTCTAAAAATTTTAAGATGCACATGATAAGTTCCTATGACTAGCTCGTCATCGTGATTATAAAAGCTAGTGAAAAGACTGCTGGTACTTTTATATCCACTTTTGTTTTTTTCTAGGAAACAGACTGAGGCAGCCAAAGAAAAATGTTTAATTGATTAATTTGAATGTAATAATTATAGGCTATTTTAGGGGCTAGGCAAAAAGCCTTACCTAGATGAGGTCAGTAAATTGCATTATTTATTTAGTAACTTATTATGATTATGATTGAACACTATCTATAAATGTGAGCATGTAAGAGGATTAATAATAATTAATCAATGCGGAAATTGCACCCGGAAACCCCTAGACTCTAAGCAGATAATTCACTAATAGACTAATGGTATAATTAGCTATTCAACTGAAAGTAAACCCTCTATTGGATACTTAAAATCATATGGCTTAGCTGCAACTCTTTGTCCCACTTTTGGGCAGGGGTCGCTATCAACAGTAGAGGGAGCCTGGAGTATATTCCACCACGCTGCTCACATACAAACTAAAATTACGCAATATGCAAAAGCTAATAGGCGTTAAATTACTATTTGGATGTTCCTCAGCCTTCTTTATGATTTTTTTATATTCTGCTGGTCACGATAAGACACAAATGATCAGTTAATCGACCATAGTGTATTATAAACTAACGGTTTATATTAAATTAGGATTGCATTTTGCATACTGTTGATAAAATTAAACATTTTGTTTCGGAAGTAAAGTCGAGTAGTTTTAACGTAGCCAAGACCAACATAAGCTTAGTGCTTGGATGCGAGCAACATTCGCCGGCAGACAATGTTGCTTCCTTTATTGCACGGCCCTTAAATTGTAGCGCGGTTTCAATGCAAGTGGCTTGACGGTAAATTACTGTCGCGTTGCTACGAAACGCTGCCTATACTATAACCAAACTAGGTATACTATAACCAAAGGTAGGCCTATTATTAATCTTCGTAGAACTGCGAAGCTTAGTTTACAGAAAAGTAATTTAAGTTAATGATTACGTGTTTTCGGGAATATTTTGCGCCGTTTATAGGACTTCTTACGTGAACGTAGGCCGTATTAAGAAGATTAAAGTAGATGAAAGCTTATTTATTGACTTATCAAGATTTGTCTTGAGAAATACATTTTATTAAGAGTAGTGCCTAGGTATGTTTGACAACTTGGTAATTAGTAGGAGCTAGTGGTCGTGAAATCACCATAACCTTCTTCCATAAAAAAACTTTCTACTTATAAATAATATAAAAACTTTGATTTCATACCGAAAAATATTTTAAACAAAGGCATGGTTTTGTTATTTCAGTGCAGTAACGTCACTTCATAGAATTCGCACCTCCATGTTCCCAAACAAATGTACGACAATATGCGAAACTAACGTTAGGGTTCATTCACGCTGCAATATTACTGACGGTTAAATTCAAAAGAAACTTGAATATTTTTGGACGACTAAAATTTTAAAAATATATGATTTAATATGTGAAAAATTGTATATTTTTTAAGAAAGACCGAAATTTATAGTACAAATTTATGAAACATTTTCATATTTCATTTCAAACCCTATTTTTGTTTTTGATTTCCCTCACATTAAAGTTATTATGAAATTATCAAAAACAAAAATAAGCGTATTAGCAATCTTTTAAGACATATGTTACGAATGTGGTAATAGTCTGGCCACATCGTTTGAAGGACTAATAACAGGTGGGGAAGGAAGGTTCTCGAACGCTGACCACGCCTCACCGTACAAGCCGCCCTCCGACCAGGTGCACTGATAACCTAAAGAAGCCAGTGGAAAACCGTTTAAAGGGCTCAGGACCGGATAGAATGGCGTCGATTAGGGAAGGCCCATGTCCAGCAGTAGACTAAAAAGGGTTAAAAGAAGAAATAAGATATTCTGATCTTAAACTACTAAGCCAAAAATCTGTTCAGCGTAAACATGCCCTTACCTCTATTAAAAGCACCACCGCTATCATGCTGCACATGTATTTTCGTGTATTTCTTTTTATCTATTTTATGTTCCGAGCCCACATGTTTGATACTTGCCTTTTTGTTGCAGCCTACTGCAGTTTTAACTGCGGCCTTCTAAATATTTATGATACTAGTAGCCGTTCCGGTCTTGCTTGACACATTTTATTGGTCCCCATTTGTACTGCATATTGTGCGAGATTTATTGAACTTCATTATTTGTATAAGCATGATATCAAAATTAAATGGATAAACAGTTTTCTTTAGTGCGTAGTCCTTGATATTGTTTTATATTTAGTAGCTGCTATCGAGTGTTGACGATAGCCACATCCAGCTTCAAACAGTTCATTCAGAGGATATTTCTTGACTGCCGCACTCAGAGACGTCATTTAACTTTAATGTTCATAAACAAAAAAATAATCATCTTTATTCCTATAGACATAAATTAAGTGTCATCTATAATTACTTAAGGGACCATTAACGTTAATGAATGTCTCTGAGTTCGGCTGTAAGACTAATATGAAGAGTATACACATAATATTTAAGATAACATTACTTTCATAAAGTATAGGTATTTTCGTTAAATATTCGATTATTCTATTATGTATCTATTCTGGAAAAATAATTGTTGGAAAAAAAATGGATTTTTGATATGAAACTGCAAATATTTTATTTATAGTAAAAAATTAGACCCAAATTTTATTCTGGACCGCCTTTTCATTTTCCGCACATCCCTGAGGAGCGATGGAAGAATGCTATTAACCAGTTTTTAAATGAATTAATAAACAAAATCGAAATCAAAATTTTGTATAATGTTTCACAATTGTATTGAGGTTAACAAAACAAAAACCAGCAAAGTGAACAAACTACAAAGTCCTTACGAAAATCTTTTAGCAACATAATGAGTAGTTGCAATTGTCTCTTACTCTTGTTTCCTGCTGCGTTATACTCTGTATCTATTATCCTACCGGGCTTGTTAGATAGTGTTACTAACGAGAAAGCTCTATACAGTGCTTGCAACCAAGCTTGTCTTGTTTAAACATTCCCTTAGTATGCGCCCCTAAATGGGATAGGCTGTTTCATTCCGTGCCACAATGCACCTATTATAAAATATGTAGGTCCCAATTTACATATTGTTATCATTAAAATATTGCACTGTTTCGATCGTACTTCCTTGTTTTCATTTGTAAAATGATTTGTAAATAAAATGTGTTCCAATTTTGTGTCGGTTGTGATTGTAACATCGTTTACATAGTAGCTTTCGTTGATTGAAAAAAATGTCTATTGAAGGGCGTTTTCATTCGTTCTTTTTTTTTTCAATAGGCTACTTGAGTCATATCTAATTTCATAAAATAAATGAATATTTCTTATAGTATTTGGCTTAGAAAAACGAA
>DWIY01000304.1:0-14523 GCA_018248615.1 Erynnis brizo brizo
TAAACGCAGCTACGACAAATCTGTACTTTAACAAAATTGGAATCGTACCTTGGGGGGAAACGTAATTTAGAGCTAATTTATTATTAAAGAACGTCATATCAAGCGTTACTTATTTAAAACTAGTAATTTGTGTGAAATCTAAAGGTCATTGCACTATCAGGATCCGTTCGCCACATCGAGAAAGGAAATGTAACATTTCTATTGTTCCCGCAAACGAGGTCGCTGCCGGGAAATATGAAAATTGTTTAATACGAGTACTTTCATACCATGGGTACAGTTCACAAGTGTGTACTCACGATCCTGACCTATTTCGTGTCGGCTTGCAATTAAACAAAAGTTATACCTAAGTATTGCAGGCGTAGGTATTTACACTTGTTCTTGGAATTGCCGCTAGGCTAATGGAAAGGATATAAACGTATAGTAAATTTGATATATAAAAATTTGCGTCAGCTAGGCAAGCAATAAAATAACTAAGTTGACCTACGAAATAAGTGAAAATTCACACAATTTCTTTTAGGTACGTACCCTTTGCTGAATACATTCCATTATTTTTCTCGTATTTCAAGAAATAAATCAGTAAACTGACAAGTGGAGTACCTACTTGGTTCAGTCAGTACATTAGTTCAATTTATCTATTTTATTAAAAGTTTGACCTTTAGGGATGGATATCAATATGAATATCCACGTGCTTTTGGTAAAGATTTTTTTTTTATTTATTTTAATACTTTGCACAAATCAAAACAAGTCGATGTTATTATAGATTCCTAAGCTAAAATACGTCAGTGATAAATAAAGCCTGAAACCGAAGAACTTCTACGAAAATATCCGCGTAACTTATATTGCCTTTGTGATTTACCGCTAAAAGTATTAGATTCACCCGTCTGGTCTACGCAAGCCGATACATTCTTACAGTAATCCCTACACGATATACAGTTTCAAGAGAGGATCTTCAGAAATAAATACGAGAAATTGATTTTCTTTCGTCTATAACAGCTTTTTTCGTTTTCTAGCCTAGCCTTTCTCTTTACGACTCAACTGCTTTCACAATAAAATTTTAACGCTCATTTTTTAATTTTCTTTTAAAACATTGTGAGAATACTTCTTCTATAACTAAATTATTTTATTGCAAGAAATAATTGTGTTTATTTAGGGGACAAAATGTGAAGATAAAAGATTTTTAACGACCTGACTACAAAAGTCTAAAAGCTTAATTTGCAGCTTAATAAGCAGTTTTCAGTTTGCTTTATCACCAAGAAATTTTTACTCATTGCAATGTATTTTTATCGCCAATATCTATTTACAGCCATCCAGGTCCATTCAAGATCAGAAAGTGTATTAAAACAATTCTTATCTGCCTCCGAATATTTCTGAATCTGCGTAGGTCCCTCATGCGTGCCACCTGATGGTAAGCGGTAATTACCTTAAAGGCGACTCCATATGCACGCGATGCGATGAACACGAAGGTGCTGGTTGGTGTATCGGGTGAGCGGGTATCGGCGGAGGGCTGCTATGTCGGCTGAGGGTTTCCGGGGACACCAACGCAGCCCCCGCGGACGCCGGGCTCGGCAGCGGCGGGGCGCTGCCCCCAGACATCTCGGAGTCTGCGTAGGTCCCGCGCGACACGTGAGACCCGCCCGACATGTTGTTCGCTGGGATCGAGAAGCAACTGAAACAAAAGACACAGACATTTTGAAATAAGAATGGCTCAATTTTTATATTATAAGATATAAAATACTTTTAGGCTATTCCATAACTATAAGATTAATTTTAAAGTGCTTGAATGTTTTTTTTTTCATATTTTTTTCAAAGATTGCCTACTAAAATATCAAGTATGATTTTAGAAAATAACTTATTTTTGAAATATCGTATACTTAATACCTACACGTTAATTTTAACATAACTAGGTAAATTTTAAAAAATTACTTGAGTTATAAGACATTTTAAATTATATCAGATGAAACTAATTAAATGTACAAATTAAACAATTTAAGAAATCTACTTCATTAATGTTAGAAATCGAAGCCATCGATCTCACTAATGAGAAAATATTAATTTCACCCCATTATAATCTCCTAAAGTTACCTATTAAAATTGTTTTCAGACATCTTCCTCTCTAGGTAAAGTTTTCATACCTACCGCGGATTTGCAGGAAGTTTTGCAATTAAATTGAAATTTAGTCCGCTTTCGTTGCTCTACTTCATTCAAGATAGGATTTATGAAGAAATAGAGGATTACCATGCACCTAATAGTTTTTCGCTAGAACTAAGGATAAAAAATTTAGATGATGATAATATGCGACCCTAAGAGTATTATTACTAACAAACAACATACGAGTACTCCATTTATTACCGTGTGTTAAATCTATAATTTTAACACTAATGCAACTTAATAATATGCTCAGAAAAATGAGGAAAATATATTATCTGAAGAAACGTAAAAAAGGTAAAACAATGTCGCTCAATATTTCCTAGCTTGCTACATTCTGTTTCCTCTCTATAGGAAACAGAATGTAGCAAGTTTCGTGTGAGCGTTAAAGCAATTATAATAATGTGATTAATTAGCTGTATGAGCGGGACACCCGTAGTCGAGAATATTCAGGAGAGGAGTATACCTAACATAATTTTCACCAATTCCTTCCATTAATGTTCCTTTTTAGTTTTTAGGTAGACACGATTTTATAGAACGCAATGTGTAGCATTAAGCATCCTTTCAACAACATTCAAAATAAAACTTTACGTTTGTGTTCCAACTCCACGGTAAAAGCGTAAATATTGGGTAGTTAAATAAGGACCATTGAATAAACACATACATCGTGGATTGAGAAATATTTGATGATTGTTCAAAATGCTGGCTGTTACGAATAACGCCACTCATTCCATAATTGCGTGTGATGGCGGCACTCTAGCCGTTGTGGCGTGAAAATAAACATAGTACGTAAACAATCGAGAGTTTCCGAACAAAATACGCAGCTTTTGGTGAAAAACTAAATAAATTCTAAATAAACTCTTAAATAAACTCTAGTAACCTGCTTTAATTTTCAGTTAGTACCATTCTATATCTTCTTCTATAGCAATCTTATTGTCATTTTGTAAAACTGTCAAAATCACCAAATTAATTCATTCAATTCAATTCATTATTATTTAATTTATTCCGGCCGCCTAATGCGGGGGACTCCAAAATTATCAAAAACGATAATTATTATTAAGTCAGAATAAAACCATTATGGTACAATTATAACTCAATTGAGTAGGTATATTGAGTAGCAGAAAAAGCATATTAGACTTTATTTTGATATTAGACCATTTAACATGACATGTATCAGTCGGTATCCCATATTAATATTGAACAAATTAATTATAAAGTTTGACCTTATTCGTAGCGACCCAAATTTAACTTCAGACAGAGAAATTATTGTGATTAAGGCGACCGGAATATTCATCTCTACTATTAAAGTGTGAATGACAGCTCCAATGAATCTTTTGTTGAATTCACCCCGGGATTAAAGGAACAAAGAGCTTTTGAAAGATGTAATTAAATCTGAGATAGATTTATTTAACATTTAAAAGGAGACTCAATTGATAGAAGTGCACTCTTTGAAGTAGTGTTAAAATAGCATTTTAACTTTTTAAGTACTTTACATTTTTACAGGTCCAATATTCATAGAGGTAGTTAAATGGCTAGTTAAAAAGTATATAATAAATAATGAATCCTCGGTTCATTTATGTTCAAAGTAAGAATGGTTGTTTTTTTGAAGTCTTTTACTCAATATATGTATGTTCTTTAATCCAAGAAAACCTATTACCTACATGTTATACCTACCGTACCTATTAACCTATTACCGTACTTTTACCTAAGTGTAATTAAATTAACAGTAAATAAAATCATTGACGACGGTAGCAAACATCTTATAACATTACTTTTCGATCAATTCAATTACGTCTCCAGAATGTCCTCTAATTGATTGATCTAAGAGCTGGCGAATGGAAACTCATTTCTGTCGAAATCGAATAACTGAGACGGCGGCCATCGAGCGACGAGCGCGCCATTTCCGAATCCAATATGGCAGCGTTTGATTTCCGGTACCGTTTCCCGCGTAAACGGTTTACTTCGGATTACATGCTACGTTTATTTTAATCAACCCAAATGCAGACGTCTGTACAGGGTTTTTTTTATGGTAGCCAGTTGAAATAAAGCAATGTTTGCTTGGATAAAACTGTTTTAAAGAAACTTAAATAGTTTTTCTGTGACATCATACACGTAGCACGTAGTTATTATAATTATTAATTTTTATTTTCATATTTTTTGTACTCTAATACTACTTATTTTAAGTACCTACCGAACGTATGTGAATGTAAAAGTGTAAAGTTTATCACACCTAAATATACTTATACGGCACCTACTGGATACCAAATTCATAAGGTAAGATTAATTTAAAAGACTAAGATTTGTTTAAACTTTTCCTAATCGTAAAAGAAGATATATTATATCTATCTTCCACAGATTGTATTACTAGAAGGGTGAGAAAGTCTTTCATCTACTACATTATCACATAATCGTGTAAATCAGTCAGTAACCCATTAATGACTCACTACAGGGTCGGGTCTCCTTCTCACAATGAGAGGGATGTAGGCCGTAGTTGGTGGACAGTCCACCACGCTGGCCTACTGCGGGTTGGTGGACTCATGTAAATACAACTACATAAGTAATACATTTACAAATTTTAATGTTACCAATAAATTGAGACAGACCAATAAATTTATAAGTTTCAATTTATAAAACCTAATCTGATATCAATAGAATTAAACTGCGTCAAGGGCTTACACTTGAATCCTCAGTTAATCTCCGAGCCAGCTACAAATAAAACTGATAGAATATACAACTATTACATAGACAGGTATGTGGCTACGCTACGTTGTGTACACTAATTGGCCAATTCAAAAAGAAAGTAAAGCCGATGCTCTACCAAGGGAAAGTCGTCCGAAAAATTAAGGTGCTTGAATTGATTTTGCAATAACGTTGTTTGGGTGCTACGGCGGATAGAATGTGACGTACTCGTAGTAGCGTAGACTGGATCGTAGCGTTCCCTTTCGTTGGCAGCCGACCGCCGCCCGCCCGGTGATCAATGAGCGTCTGTAGTAACTGACTTCTTTTACGTTAAGCACTGTTTTTGTACTTTGAAAGCTTTGTGCCAAAAGGAGTAGGCTATTTATTCCATTCCCTGTTGAGTTCCCCCAGCAAGGATGAAAAGTGAAAGCAAATAATGAGAGGTAGCTTCGCGCTATCGCGTCGGCTATCGCATTATCCAGTTACTGCAGTTTTTTGAGTTAACTTTGATTTGTGATTTTATTTTACATCTGATTAGTATTTGCAACAGATAAGCATATCTGGAATTTTGCTAAACAAATCCCGCAAAAACACTTACTACGAGTACCTACATTAACAATGTATATTAACATTAATTATAATGTTAATATTATAATTTCTGCAATTAATTTTTACCATAAAACTGTATAAAAGTAGAGCGAGTTTTAGTTATAGGTTATATTTTATTTATTTAAACGCGCGTTTATTGATTTATTATACTGTAGGTACAGACGTTAGGTCCGGTTTTTTTCTTTGAATACGAACAACGTAAGCGCGTTGAAAAACTCATTTAATATTTTTATTATTGGTTACACATGCGTCAAAATTAAAAATATACTCAAAGGGTAATGCTAACGATGTGTTTGCTTTCCGTATGTTTGATGTAGGTATGTGGTCAAATTTAACAACCTACCGCAAATCACGAGCACCTACTCCTAAACAATAGTGCTTACATGGTTATTTAGGAGTATGAATAAATTGCTTGGAAAGTTACAATAAAAGAAAAGGGCACACTGTTTCATAAGTAAAGGAAAGGTTACTTGTATATTCTTGAAAGTGGTAACGATGTGTTATTTTTTCGTGTTTTTGTTTTATGTGGCCAAATGTAACAATGAACCAGACGCCCGCCATCACAGCATCACAGGTTGCGGGAAGTTAACGTGTTAACGTGGTTATTTAGGAGCATGAATAAATCGCTTGGAAAGCTTAAATAACAAAATAGGTACGAGTACGTTGAAATGTACAGGAAGGAATTTCTGTTCATTAAGTTATGTTAGCATACAAAAATTGCCTTTATATGCAGTTTATAATAATTATATATCTGTTCTAATACTGTTTATTAAGTAAAAAAGTTTATTTTAAGATGTGATAGGTGTAGAAATTATTTCAACACACTGCTGCGTTTTATTTATCGTCTTTTTTAACAAAACAAGTACTGCCTCAAAACATTTAAAGTGTTTTATTTTTTAAATATCGTTGAAGCAATCATTGATATCCAATTTGATGACGAATACTTCGAAAAAGTATTTTCAACCACCAGAAATTAATTGGTGGTCGAAAAATTCAAACAAAACTTTATCCATTAAGTAAACAAAGCTAATGCCGTATAAATTAAGTAAAAAGTTTGCATTTTGTGGTTGAACGGTAGAATTAATCATCGCCATAGTTTTTTTTAAATCTGAGAAATAGCGAACCGAAATCGCACACAAAAGGTAGCGTAAGCGGTAAATAATTTTATCAGTAGTTTCAAGCATAAGCTCGATTTATTTATTTATTCGACATTCAAAGATTCCATTCCATACAAAGACATTGTTACAAGTGGAGCTAATACATACAAATCGTTTAGAAAAACATTACAAAAACATGTCTACTAGTTGTATATCGACCGTAGTAATATGAAATCAATAAAAAAAATCCTCTGGTTACTACGGTACGTTAAAATGGAACAAAATAAAAACGCCGTTTCACCATTGCGAAAATATTTTCACATTTCACTGCTTGCAGATTTTCGCTCCACGCCGTAAAAAATTCCTTGTTTGTCTTGAGAAGCTCTACAAAAAAGTGTTTGTTGAATGCAAAACACAGTCTTTCTAGGAAATGTGTCTTGCGTTTTTCAAAAAAAGCTGGAGATGTTAGATATATATGACTTAAAGTGAACTTTAATTTTGGACACTCCTCACAAAGGATCTAGACTAGAGTTTGTTACTTCACACATCAGACTCTCCTTTGTACAATAAGGTGTTCTTGGGAAGAGAGCGATTTAAAAAAAGAAATAAACAACGATTACTAGCTTACTTCAGGAGGTGTCGCAATTATTTACATTTAGAAATCTAGAAAGGTGATCTAGAAGACCCTATTATAGTAATGCCTAATGTGCTACGTTATATACTTATACCTATTCCACCTATGTAAGGTATTTTAGTTAGTTACTATTCTGATGAATAGTTTGATTATTTGATTTGTGTAATAATATAATAACACTATCCAACCTTTATGTTTATACGTTATGGATACTTACAGAGCTTTCAAATCCTACAATTCCGCAGCATTTCCGTTAACCAATTACAGCCAGTATCCATTGAAAGAAATTATTCAAGCGGGAACGGATTCACGCGACGCTAATGAAATTTTTATCTCGTTTTACGTCAGTTTAACTAAAAGCGGCTCCATTTTTTTCACATCGTATCGCGTGAATGGTCCACATTTTGTTGCATTTTAAAATTAATCGTAGACCACCCCTGTCAACGGGCATTCTGTAGCGGTAACCGGTCGTTAACCCCGAGTATTTAGGACGAGTCTGTGCTTATACGTAACTCTGTAGAAACAAATACGCAGGAAGTAGGGCGAGGGTACGATGAGCCGTCAATGGTTTCGCTGCTATACTTCGCTTCCTTCAATTCACACCTTGTTGGATCGCTGCTGATGTCGGCTTACATCATTAAGGGTGATATGATACGTTCGCGGTACCACAACACTAATAACACACATGTTACTTTCTTTATAAATTTATTCAGGATGGAAAGTATTGGAAAGGAGTTTCAGGATAGTCAGGTGAAGCCATCCCAATTTGCAGTAAAAGATACGGAACAAATCGGGTACGTAACTAGTATTTTAAAAGATTTAAATAAAGCATTCCACAAAGAGTGAGTTTTTCAAAGGCTGGTGCACGTTATTACTCAAGCTTAAACTACTTTGCAAACAATGCACTATAGATGCATGTTATTCCAATGTAGTTAAATCATTGTTCCAATACGCATAATTGCAAATATTCACCTTTCTCTCGAGTCGGTCGCAGCCTCGGCAACATCAGGGACCGATTCCGTGATCTTCATGCTCACATTAGCGGACAAAATATTTCACAACACACTCATTTAATTCGGTTCTAATTATTTCCATACAGTTTCAGCAATGTCAACGGGCGTAGTCTACACGGACGCGCTGAATACACTGAGTCGGGGGCCGGCAATTGTTCCTCTAATTCGATGATACCCATTTGGATTGCAGCGATTTGTACCACCATTTGCAAGCTTGAGGGCGCGACAGGACATGAGCTCTTGAGTAAATTGCCCCGCCGACACAAACAAAACAAACACCCAATGAAACCAAAGCAATCATATTGATTTTAAACAAATAGCAGCCTAATATCTTTTGTTTCGCAGGAGCTTTTGAAGGATTATAAGGTGTCTTGGATTCAATAATAATATGTCAGTCGATGTCATAAATATACGTCGATTAGGCACTAGATTCGTGCGCAGGCACAACTATTAGCGGTCGGACGCAGGGGGTCTCATGACGAGAGGAGGAAGTTACCGATTTAGTTCCTTCGTCGATAGCTGTGGCCATGATCTACGTCTGTGATATGGAGCATTGTTTCTTTAATTTTGTAGCACGAAATTTTTTTTTATTAATATTTAAAAAAAATACTTCTTTAAAAAACGAATATACTGTTAGGTAGGTAATATCGTAACTTGTATGATACATACCTATAACGTGTTACGTACCTATTACGTATTAGGTATACCTACCTATAACGTGACCTCCTATTTGATATCGATTAGTACTACCTCCATGACCCTTGACGATATTGTTTTAACTCGGGCGCAGTGCAAAAATTCTAACAGAACCACCCGTCGCTTTGTCCAGAAACTAGCTAAAAGCTCAATACTCCCATCAACATTCAACCCCGTAATAGCAATTATAGTTCCCTCTGCCACCCCTATCGCGGTGAATGCATGATCGCGAAAAGTGTCAATCCAAATTAACGACCAAATCAGCCAGTGCGCTACAGTAACGCAAAGCCAATATAGCCAAAAGCGTTTTTTCCAACTTGCTTATTCGCTTATTTTCGTTTATCGGGTGCCAGGATTTATGGATCTATCCATGGAATAGTTTCTGTCCGCTATTTTATCTATGTGGACTTTATAAGTAAAACAAAGTACAATTTTATTGATACAAAGAAAAATACTTAAAAACTAAAGATGAAAAGTCTCGATTCTGATCTGATCCTGATCCCTATACAATTTTGAAGAATAAATATCTAATATATTTTAACGAAGAAATAATTATTCTTTTTTTAACTTGTGAACATTACAATCAGATGCCTAGTATCTTATACCCTCTGGAAACTTTATAAAGTACCTAAAGACAAAGTTTTTTTTAAACTCATAACTGGTAATTTATACTAGGTAAGGAGAACTTCCCTAGTAGGTATAAATTCCCAGTAATTCTATCATCAGTTAGTATTGCAACAGCGATTACAGTTCCCAGTGCCACCCTCCTCTCTTACTGCGGTTCAGTCGCACGATTAGGAAGATGAGTGTCAATTTAAATTAATGGCCACATCACGTGGCCAGCGGCGTGTCTGAATTTGTATGCTCCTTTACGAATATTTTTAAACTGATTTCTAAGTAACCTATCACCTCTCTAGACTAAAATATTTTTGCCAACTATCTTCTACTTCATACCTATACGAGTATACATTAGGTTGTAAACTGTGACCACGGCTCTCAAAGACAAACAAAGTCAGGTCCAAATTTAAACATATTTCAGGGCAGTATTGTCTTTAATATCCTTTTCTTTGATACAATACTTTAAAAATATAACTATTATTTATTTCATTTCATTGGTAAATTTAACTTAAAAACTTCTAAAAACTTTAAACTTTTTTAGAGACAATAACATGCATATGGGTCGCTGATTGTTACAATAATTATAATAAAACTCATAGAACCCTAAGTAAACATGATTACCACTAAAATCAATTTTCTAACTGTGGTGTGTGGTCATTTCCTTGGGGTCATTACCAACGTCAGTCCTTGGCTAACTCTGCAGTAGTAATTTGGGCTTGTTGAGTAAATTGAATCCGTAATGGTAGGCTATGCAGCACAAAAGCACGCCAGTTACTCGTTTTCATACATTTAAAATTATCACTTTAGGTCGCTGACCAAGTGGCGACGCGCTGTCTCATTTGAAGTACACCCGCGCTAAGTAATTTACAAACCCACATACAAATCTTATTTTCAACTTTACTGCTCTAACCCTAAAGGTCAATTTGCTAAACGCACTGAAATGATTGTAGGATAATTTCCAACCTCTGTACATAAATTGCAGCATTTAGCTGAGGCTGAAATAGACGGATATATTCGTTAGGCATGTCTATTTGCATAATATCCTATTCAGTTAGGTACTTCCTTGCTAACCGAGTCACGTAAGGCGTATACCCAAAATAGCCAAGGCTAAGCCAAGCCAAGGCTTCGAGGTTGGCCATCCATGGTTACCCATCCTGAATTTACGGCAAACTTTTATAAACGGTAATGATAACATTATCAAATATCAAAACCCACGTACGGTTATCCTAAGTTAGAAAACATATTTTACCGATACATAAATCACGAGAGGCATAGAAGACTAGGAAGAAACAAAACAATAGTGAAAATTTCAAAACAATATTTTTTTCTGCTGAATATAACGATGTGACTTATTGTTACCGCGCACGAAACACAAAACATGTACAACATTTTATTTTCCTCAGAGAAAAGTGAATAGGTAAGCTTTTCACAAATCTACTGTTCAATTTGCTGAATCAGTTCGCCTGAAAGAGAAGCTTGCTTTGATCATGACGTTTCGTTAGATTCCCAAACAAGGGATCGCATTGCATACGCTATACGCTAGTTATTAGTATTGCTGTGATTTTTTTGTTTAGGCACCTGTCTGTTTGTTTATATCAGTAATTTATTACTGTAAAACAGCGGGGAATCTTTGTAATTAAGAATTTTTGGTAAGTAAAATAGCTATTAACAAAAAATTTCAGCACGTACTTAGATTAATACTTAGGTACTTTAATAATAATTCTGTTTGCATTATCAAGTCCGTGTCCTATCACCTAATCAGAACATGGCGCTGCTATTCATAGGGACAATTTTGGTCCTCATGGATCATTCTCGTTCGACAACACATATTTGATTTATACGTTGGTATATATGGGTTAGTGTCCATAAATGATTGAAAGTAATAGTATGCGAAATGAATATGCGAGAGGCAAGTAAAATTAGTATGAATCATGATAAAAGAAAACAAGGTCTGATACTCCGGGAGTGACACAGGCCTACGTCACTATCCAGTTGCCATTTTATTGCAACAAAACACGAAATTAGGGAAAAAATTTCAGTCACCCTCGGTTAAAATATATGTATTTAGCATTTAAAGTGTCGTTTCATTTCTCTAATCATTCGAAACAATTCAATTTAAACGTAATTGCTAATATAACCTCAATGTTTTATCGGATTCACTCTTATTGCACTCACTCCATCCTTACTATTTTACAATCCTACACTATTATTATAGACTTTGAAGAGAAAACACTACCAGTCCATGTTCTAAAAAAAACAATTTAATTCAACAAAACCCAAAAATTTCCACAAGCTGAAGTTGAAATTGTGAGATAAAGACTCCAAACCAAAGTAGACCATTCACCAGCAACCACCACGATCTGATCACCGAAACGACGCACTTGGGCCGTGAACGCACTGTTTGAGCGATACGGATCGATTCGCGGGAAAACATTCAGCCGATTTCAGGGAAAACGGGTGTTTTATCACGCGCAACGCCGCGGAACGGACTTGTATACGAAGGGTTAGTTGGGGCGGACGCGACTCGGTAAGTCGGTACTGGTAGAAACGTTCATTCAAATAAAATTAAAGGTAAAGGTATAATGTTACATGGTAAGTCTGGAATCTATGTAATTGGTTGAAGTAGGAAATAACCATGGAAATATAGAAATAACTGAATCAATTTCAATGGATACGCTTATAGGGTCACTAGACACGTCACTGTGTTCCAACGGAGATCCAGGATTCCTTCATGAGAAAGGCTACGTTTAAGAAAACGGTAAAGAAATCCTCATAACCCGATATCACTCCCACGATTTTGTTTAATCTTTTGAAGATTTGCCCCCGATTCCCCGACAAAAAACGCAACTAAGTGCTACGAGCAGACGCAGGATAATAAAAATAAAAATTATTAATTCATTCTCTTAGCTTTAATTCTTTTATGATTTACATAGTCGCAAACCATCCGTCCAATACACAAATTTCTATTGACATGGCTCTAAATCCAAAATGATTATGAAGCTGACTGAAGCAGCCGCCTGCAACTATCTCCCGTGTGTTTCCACCACTTACGGGCCTGGAATCATACGCGGTCCTCACCGGAGCAGTAAACGCGAAAGTAAAACGCGAAATAGTATGTTTTCTCCGCATGGAGATTGGGGTGATGCCACGTGATTCCATTGTTGGCAATGGATACCAACGAGCACACGTGGCTGGCTGGAATGGGGCGATTTGTCTACGTTTTTAGATACAGATCGGTAACCCTTTATTTGGGGTTGATTTGTCCCTTTTAAGTCTTGCAAGGCGTCAAAAATTGTGAAGTTACTCAAAGGGCCATTCTTCATGAGCTCATTTACTCATGAAGAATGGCCCTTTGAGTTTTTTTTTAGAAAATTATTTGGATGGCATTCGTAAGATAATAAAGAAAAGAAAAAACAAAATATTTAGGAAGATTTGCTAACCAAAAACCTATGAGGTAAATAAAACATCATTCTATTTGAGAAGCAGGTTAGGTTTAGAAGTCTGTAAAAGAAACTTTTTAATTTGAAAGACTGCGTATTTCTGTCTTTTTAAAATCACCTTGTCGTTTTAAAATTACAAAAATCACACGAAACTCCTAAAAAGAGACACCAAAACCCTAACCTTACGCGTAAAAAACAACCTTTTGCGCAAATAGAAAAAAAGTCGAAAAATTCACTCGCAAACTCTCAAAAGATCTTATCAAGAGGTTGGGAAGTAAACAAAAATCCCGAGTATTAAACTTGAGTGTCGTTCGCGTGTTGTTTTACGGGCAGCGCTCGTAAAAGCCGGCTGGGTTGACACTGATTCTTGATGGACAATTTGGAGTTTTCAGCGCCGCCTGGGGGCAGGGGATGAAGGGATGGAGGGACGGAACCTTATCACTAACTGCGAGGGATTACGAACGGTTTTACGGGAGGGAAATTGTTGTAAACTGCGCGATTTGCAGTTATTGCTTGTAGTCATTTAGCCGGGAATTTTAGAACAAGTTTATTGTAATACTAACCTGTAAACTTAGTAGTAGATAGACGTCAGATGTAGTAGTGTAGATGAAAACAGGCAACGGAATTAAGTGCACCAAGCAGGATAATTAAACAAGCAATACAATGTGTGTAAGAAGGAAATCTACCAGGAAATCAGTGCCAAAATGTAGAGCGAGTAGGTACCAGGCGCGCATAAGCGTCATAGAGTTATCATTATGTTCCCGGTATTTCATTCATTTGTGAGAATGTTACTGGCGCTAGCGAATTCTCTCTGACTAGCTGAACAGGCGAATAGTCTCCGTGTTTGGTGAGAAATATACCAGGAAAGCAGATTTACAGAATATACCCGGAAAAAAATCATCGCTAGTTACCAGGAGGAAATCAGTAGCTACACAAAATGTACCAGGCGATCATGACCGTCACAGAGGCACTTTCCCGGTATTTCACACCAGGCGAATTAAAAGACTCAGTTACCAGAAAATCAGTACACAAAATGTACCAGGCGAGCATGAGCGTCGCGGAGGTACGTCCCCGGTATTTCATTTCGCGTCAGGTGAGGACGTAATTGGCGCCGTAACGGGTGTTATTGCGTCCGGGGGTGCGAGGTCCACTTGGGGTGAGGCATAGTTCCGAGTTGACGCGTCAGTTATTGTTATGTGTTTGTTATTGGGGATGTTGTTCCGGCGCTAAGATGTTGGTTTTATGAAACGCGTGTTTGCTGTAATAATGTTGAGCGAACGGGGGCGAATTTGTGGAGAATATTTTAACACATTTTTAACATTTGTGGAGAATATAAATACCTACAACATTAATAACTTGAGTCCACCGACTTGAATTAGGCCAGCGTGGTAGACTAAGGCCTGCGGACTGCGAATGAGGACTCGGATGTTCGACTCAAAGTATCTCTTATCTCCTCTTATAAAGAATATTCGTTAAAATAGCAGTAGCGACACACCTTAACACGAGAGTTGTTTATAAAAAATTGTGTGTGTCAGCTCCGACGCACGACTGGAGTTTACTCCTAAGTAAGAGTGAGAGAAAGCATTATAAAG